>JAJKFI010020001.1:10654-30501 GCA_029204185.1 Lerista edwardsae | reverse complement strand
AGGTGCACTTCAGGGGTGGCAAAATTGGGGAGTCATGAAAGCATGGGCTGCCCTTGAGTCCATGTTACAGAATTGTGAAATAATGACATGAAAATATGATCACCTTTGAGAAGTTGAGGATTTATTCTTTAATAGGAGAGGCCAGTGTTAATATCCAATTTCACACACATGCTGGAAATTAAATCTGGCATTGAAAACATAAATGAGAGCTCGGCCCTGATGAGTTTCAGTTTGGATCAAGCTGCGTGGGGACTTCTAGTGACTTGCAGCTGTCGTTCTCCTCTTGTCTGTGAAAAGTGATGGATTAGCAAGGTCCAAAAACCTTGGCTCACGAGTGGCCAATAAAACGACAGAGCGCCCAGGGGCTCTAGCCCACAAAAGCTTATGGCACAATAAATCTGTTAATTAAGGCAATTTGTTCTGTTTTTGCTGGCAAGTCATCTGCTGGAATGGTGGGTTTTTGCTTGACCTGCTAAAATAATAGTAATGGTCCTTTGCTTCATCATCACTACCTCCATATTGAGTTTACAGGTAACTTCTGACAGCCAGGTGGCTTTTTTGCCCTGTAGTGGAAGGGGCCAAGGCATAGCTGCATGCCAGTGCTGGGATACTGGAAGGTAGGCAGGACAGGGCGCCTTGCCCTGACCCAGGTTCACTGCACTCTTTATATTGGCAGGTAGTTACAGCTAACAAATAAAAGAGAAGTACAGGAGTATCTTTTTAAAATATAATGAGCCCTTTGTGAGCTGTGGCATTTTTCAGCTGCTTCTACCCAGGGATCTCCCTCACTCAGAGGCATCTTGTCAGCACCTCCAACCAAGTGTCTTAAAAAACAACAACCCAGATACTTATCATGCTCCTGGCCCGCCCCTCGCCACATCTCTCTCTCTCTCTTCAACTGTGTCCTGCAGAGTCTGAAATCAGTTGTTCCCACATCTCAGAGATGCAGTTGGAAAAAACAAAACTATCTGAGCGAAATCTTTGCAATAAGCATTCAAGCTGCAATGCTCTTATCTTGTCCTTCAGTTCTCTGTAAAGGTTGTGGAATCCATTTCCCAGGTTGGAAAAGGAAAGAGCGGGGATTCCCAGTGGGTGGTAGAGCATGTACGGGACATGTCGGAATAAGGGCCGCAGGGAGGAATATGAAGGGTTTTGAAAGGAGGGAACGTAGTTGTCTGTGCAAATGCATCAAGCTAATGGAGAAAGGGTGGTTGCTGTTTTTTGCTTTTATATAGGGAAGCCTGCAATGTTTGGGGCTGTTCAGTCTAGAAAAAAGGCACCTGAGAAGGGACATGATTGAGACATAAACATATGCATGGGATAGAAGGAATTTATTTTTCCTCTTGCACAGCACCATAACCAGGGGACACCCATGAAAACTGAGTGGCAGGTGAGTCAGAACAGACAAAAGGACTTATTTCTTTCCCTACCATGTAATTAGTCTGTGGAACTCTTTGCTACAAGATATTGTGATGGCACCTGGCCTAGATGCCTTTAAAAGGAGATTGGGCAGATTTATGGAGGAAAAGTCCATCGCAGTTTACAAGCCATGATGACTGTACACAACCTCTGGATTTTAGAAGTAGCTTGTCTCTGAATGCCAGATGCAAAAAAGTGGCAACAGGATACAGGTTGTCTTGAGTGCTCCCTGAGGCATCTGGTGGGCTACTGTGAGATACAGGAAGCTGGAATGGATGGCTCTTGGCTTGGTCTGATAGGGCTCTTCTTATGTTCTGTCTTGGGAGTGGAGCAATGAGCATGATCTGAAATACATGGCTAGCACATTTGTAAGTACAGCTAAAGAACAGGCATACTATACATTAACATATGCACAAGTTATGCAGTTGTGCTAACTGGGCAAGAGGCACTTTTCCAAGTGGTGTTCCTCTTATATTTAGCAGGGGGAGAGTAATTGTCCCCTTCACCCCTGTGCAGTGTCTTTCCTAGTGGCTGTTGCTGGTGGTGGCATTTTTTTTTAAGATTGTGAGCCCTTTTGGGACAGGGAGCCATTTAACTTTATTATTACTATTTGTCTGTAAACCGCTTTGTGAACTTGTGTTGAAAAGCGGTATATAAGTACCTGTTGGTTGATTGATTGATTGATTGATTGATTGTGTGCTCATTTAGTCTTTGTTAAAGAGCATGTCCAGAGGGCCTAGTCTGGTTCAGGTCCAGGACCAGAAGGAGAGGGCTTTCATCTCAATCCCAGTTTGACTAGGGAGGAAAGCTGCATTAGCACCATAGCAGGAGGATGAAGCAGCATCTAGTTTCACCCTGAAGGAATAGAAATCTGTGGGAGATCTTCTTAATAATAGCACACTTCTCAACAAGTGAAGAATCATTACTCTGTTGGGGAAAAAGCTGTGGACTTTTTAAAAAGGGGCTATATGAAGAGAGGTGGTCTGAAGGCACTTGATGAAGCTCAGAAGATCTGGATGGAAAAGGGCCTGGAAACACTTGACTTCAATGGATGCAAGGCAATGTCATCAATACAAATGCTGAAGAATATCAATATGAAGAAAGGCCATCCTTGAAGGCCATTTATTTCGTTCCGCCTCCATTGCTCTCAATACAGTGTATTACTTGGACTCAATGTGGACAGCAGCTCTCAGCACAGAGTGTGGGATATGTCCAGCTCCTTTGCCTAAAACAGGTTCTTGCTCTGTTCAGGAAGTCAGCTGTGTGGCATGTAAATTGCTGTTTAGCTAATATAGTCTGGGCCCTGGCTGCTGTGTTGTCTGATAGGGGAGCCCAGGGGCTGAAACACTTTGCATCTCTCAACTGCAAGAATTGTAAATGTTAATGCAGAGCTGCGGAGCCTGATATTAGAGACCCTCCTGGGGGAACCAGTTGCGGGCCAAAATCAGAGTTGTTTGGGATTCTGACTCACCTGCTTACATTCAGATTTGTCAGTTTTGATCATTGGTTCACATTTCAAGGTTGCAAGGTTTTGTTTGGGGGCAGCAATATCTTTCAGAAGAGGCCTGAAATGAGGAGAAAGGGATGACACAGTGGACTGGAAGAGCCAGTGTGTATCCTCCCATCTGGCCCATGTCGTGGAGGGGAGCAAGAGTACACTGTTCGCCCCGTTTGAGGACCTGGTCCCACTTTCACCATCCACATGGGGACAGATCCAAAGCTGGCCTGAACAGGTATAATCAATAGTGAAATTCAGGGGGGTTGCCCAGGTTCTATAGAACCGGTTGTTAAATGGCCGGGCCCCGCCCACTCGCTTACCTCGGCTGGCTTCGGTTTTTTTTTTGCTTTGGCTATGACATCATAGAACCGGTCGTTAATTCATTTGAATCCCATCACTGGGTATAATCCAACACTTGCAGGCTTGAGAGCGCAATCCAAGCTGTGCCCTTGGGCTGACGCTAGGCAATTGGGTCGGCCCCATGTCAATAGTGCTGATGCAGGGGCACGGACTGGCATACCCACATCAGTGCTGGTGCCATTGGGCCAATACTAGCAGCAGTGTCCGTCAAAGGGCGCTGGCCCAAGGCCCCGCTGGGCCACTCCTGCGCCAGCTGAACTTGGCTGGAGCAAGAGCAGATCTGGGTGGAAGGAGGGAGGAACTGGGCGGGGTGGGTGGCCCGGGAGGTGGGCTGGCCCTGGGAGGGGTGGGGCTGGGATGCACACTCAAGCCTCTGTCCCTAGACTGCGTGGCCCTGATTTGGACCATGCGGCTTCCTCCGCTCATCCGAGGAACCCATTGGAGCCTCCCTTGGGGCAAGGGTGCAAACGTGCCCTTGCCCCGTGTAGGCTCCCCAGCGCTCCAAAATTGTGCTGGATACAGCGCAGGCCCCCAGTTTCACTGTTCCAGCGCACCTTACGATTGCACCTTGATTCATGATTGTCTAAATAAAACCAGGTTGAATTTTGCCACCGGTGCATTGCTTATTATGCGAGTCTCAGGGGACATGTTAACAGCCAATCTCATCTAGTATAAGTTATCAATATGAGTTACCAGTATGAGTAACAAGTATGATCAATGCTTGAGAATGCTATTGACGCCTTTCTCCAAGTATCTGTTTTACATAGGTAATTTATCTATTATCCAATATCTTGGACCTCGCTTTTTCTACCAAGTTCCCAAGGCGACTTGCAGTGTAACTTTAATAAAGTATATCATACAATAAAATAATAATTACAATAAAATAGTAATGTGTATAATAATATACAATACAATAATAATGTTGCATTTCTTAAATGCAACAGGCATTAGCTTTCAGGCAGATGGGCAGTGCAATCCTAACCTGCTCTGGAACAGGCAGGTCCTTCAGCCTGTGGTATCCAAGTGCAGATGAGGACTGCGCTGGAGCTCACCACAGGGCAAGGGAATGTTTCTGCTGTTGCCCACAAGTCCAAGTGCCCTGCCACGGCCCAGATCAGGGCCATGCGGTCCAGGGACAGAGGTTTGGATGTGGCCTAATGGGCACATCCAGTCTCCTCCCTTCTCCCCAAGCTGCCCTGCCTGTGGGAATGCCTTCCCACCACCCTCCTGCTGCCCTGTTCCCCCCCCCCCCCAAAGCCCATGTGCTGGCCAAAATCAGCCAGCTCAGGCGCGACTTACCTGGGCATCTCCTGCAACTGCGGCCCTGTGCCATTTGCGCTGACACGGGCATGCTTTATAGTATGTTCGCAACAGTGCTGGCCCAACACAAGCAACTCCTATTGGTCCAGCTGCATCAGTGGATTAGGCCCTAAACCAGCTGCAATACTTGAAGGTCTCTGAACGTGTGGGTGTGCAGATTCGTCATTACCTGGTATCTAAGAGTCACCCAAGTAGTTGTCAGTCATAGGTATGTATCAGAGTCAGATTCATTACCATTCACCATGTTCACCATCAGAGTTGTTGTTCAGTCGCTAAGTCATGTCCGACTCTTCAGAATTGCTAACCACTGTCATGGCTGTGGCGCCCTCTGTTGGGAAATCATAACCCCAAGGAAACCAGGTTCTATCCCTGCACCTAAACAAGCTAAAAGTGAGTGATTTAATTCAAGAAGGCTTCTTAAAAGAGTGCTGCTAAACGGCTGAGTTTAATTTTAAGTGAGTGTTTGGTTTTAGTTGGTTCCAAACAGCTGCTGGTTTGAAAAGGTTTTGTTTTGTAACAGTGTTCTAATTTTTCGTTTATTTTCTTGCACATTGCTTCAGGTGTTTTACAGTGCTGTCGCTAATAGGCTCGATGCATAATAAGAAGCGCCAGGAGAGGGTGAATCGTAACCTCTCGGTGCAAACGTGACATTTCACAAATGGAGTGGAAATGGCTTTCTGTGAGTTCATTCACTTAATGCTTCTTGGCAGGACAAGTGATCTCAGAGCTGCTGAAATAGTGGAAGCCCACTCTGGACCCGAAGAGCTGTATCTTTCCTGCACACAATTGGCTTAAGGCCATGCGTCAATGGGGAAGACAGAGGTGTATTTCTTGTTTGTCATTTTTGAAAGAAACCAGGCAAAATGTGTAAATGTGTGCGCTCTCATAGGAGAGATGCGCTCTGTTAGTTGGTTGCAGGCAGCCCTGGTTGTTATTCCCCCGTCTTCTGAAACAGGGCTGGTGGCTACGCATGAGAAGCTCTTTCCAGTAATCCTGAGCTTTGGAACTCTCTCTCTGGGAAGTCTGCTGATATTTGTCTTTTTTGACCCATTGGTCAAAGATAAAAAAAAACTTCTTAACCCAGCGGGGTTTGGGTATCACAGCAATTTGCCTGTTGCTTAGTGCTGCTCTTCAATTTGCTGCTCTCTCTCTCTCTGTTCGAAGTTCCTATGTTATGTGTTTGATTGACATCTTACATTTTCTTCTTGTTTTAATTGCTGGTTCGGGGTGGTTGATTTTATTTTTCACTCGGTTACCTGCCTTGGGTATTCAATGTATTGTAGAGAGATGGAATAATATACTTCTAATTGACTTGGGAGGGGGAATGCAGCCTATAATTAATTCAAAGGGGTTATACTGCAGGGGAAGGATAATCTTGCTGGTATTTGTCAGGTGCATGTGTGTAAGCATGCAAATACTTAAAGACTTGTAGTTGGTTACTGAGAACATAGGTGAACATTGGTTCACCGATCTCAGTATTGCCAACACAGACCAGCAGTCACTCTTTGGGGTTTCAGATAAAAATTCCTGACTTACCACCCAGGTATTGAACTTGAGATCTTCTGCACAGAAAGCAGGGGCTCTCTCACTGAGCTATATAGCCCTTCCCTTAGTATAGTGGAGAATGCTCAACTTCTTTTTAAAAATAAGTGCCCCGCTGGATCAGGCCAAAGCCCATCTAGTCCGGCTTCCTGTATCCCACAATGGCCCACCAGATGTCTCATGGAGCACATAATAAGATACTTGCATCTTCCTGCCCATCCCCTGCATCTGGCATGTACCCTATTTACCCTTGCATCCCGCAGTGAAGACACCAGACTGCGGCTTGTGTTTAGCTTTATTAAACACGAGTGACCAATTTTTAAATCGTGAAGCCTACTGAACACACTGTCCCTCCCTTGTCAGTCTGGGGTAGGCAAAAAAAAAAAAAGTTGGCGTAAAAGACAACATACTATTTCAAAGGCTCTAGTAAAGAATTTCAGGCGCTAATATCCACTACGAGGCATTCCCTTGAATAGTCAGCTTAACGTGGTTTCGCCAGCTAGCTTCTTTGCAAATTGAATCAAGATTGAAAGGCTTGTCACCCCCCATACCACCCGGAGACTTGTTTTTGTTCATAATCTTTCTTCCACGGCAAGCCGAGTCTTGTGGGGAGGCCCTTGAAGTGCTGCTGTCTTTGGATGTAGATAGGGGAAGGCCCACGAAGTCGGCGATGCCAGGGATGTCCTGAGTCAGAAAGGCTTCGGAAACGCGTGGGAGGCATTCTCGGGGGAGCCACCCTACGAGCCCTGTCAGCCAAGCTGGCAGCCTGCAAGAAGCAGAGCGGTGTTTCCTGACTGAGTTCACCAAGGAACAATTAATTAGGTGGAGAAACACAGTTCGGGGCTGGCGCATGAAAGCAGGAGTAGCGGCAGAGGCAGCCGCAAAGATCGAAGGTGGGAGAAGAAAGCGGGCAGGAGGAACAGGTGGGAGATGGAGCAGAAAGCTGGGCATGCAGGAGGGCAGAGCTGCTGGTGCGAGTATGAGCTGCAGCAGCAACAAAGGTGTATTCTATTATGAAGGCAAAACGATTCCCCCGGAATCCAGATCCCAGCCACAGATTCCAGCCACACTCCTGTGGCTGTGCTGTCATTGCATGGGCAATCTGTTTCAGGCCTGTCTTGCTGCCCTGCAAGTGCCCAGGTTGGAGAATGGAAGAGTGAACCCAGCAGCACAGCTATCTAGGGTAGAGGGTGCAGCACAGTAAGTATTGTAGGCACTGCCATGTGCCATGTAAGCAGCCCCTCCCAGTCACTGTCAACAACTGTGTTACCGTCACTGCCCAAAATGGCTCTGATGGCAAGTGGGAGGGGCCTCTTCCGTGGCCCATTGAGGTGCCTGCAATCCTTACTGTGTCGCTTACCTCGCTACGCTACTGGGTAAGCTTGAGCGGTTTTATGCATACTTCACTGTGCCAGAGAATAGCTCCAAGTATGAGTATGTACACAAGCACATTCAAGTCCTTTCAGACCTTCCATGGCTTGGAACCTGTGACAGAAGAGTTACTAGGTAAGCCTGACCTAAACCTCTTTTTGGGGGAACTGCAAGCTTCAGGCTAGTGCCAATTTACCTGTAAGGCGTTTTCCTTACTGCAGTATCCGTGCCATGTGCCCTGCAGAAACAACAGAGAGAACAGTCTGCCTTTTAAAAAACCCATTTTGTTACTACTTGTTTGGGTTCTCCTTTCCTTTGGTGACCCTCGGGACAATTGCATTTGAGGTTGTATATGGCGCATGAAGCATACTGAAATGCTGTGGGGAGAGGCCATTTCTCAGTTCTACAGCATCTGCATTGCATGCATAAGATTCCAGGTTCAGTTTCTGGCATCTGGAGGAACATCTGTGAAGTCTCCTATCGGAAACCCTGGAAAGCTACTACCAGTCAGTGTATTCTGTCCCCTTAGATCCTAGTCGGTGGTAGTAGTAGTATCAGAAGTCTTCACCACCATCACCACTTCATTAACATCAAAGAAGTCTTCACCACTATCACCACCACCATCAGCATAGTATTGTCCAGTGGAGCTGTTCCATGGGGGAGCATCTCTTCCTGTGAAACTGATTGGGAGGCATCTCTGACCAATTTCTCAGCAGCTTTTGATTCCACTCATCTTGGTATTTTTTCTGGGCTTCCTGGCAGGGACGGACTTGGGGGCACTCTTATCAGGTAGGTTTCAGAAGGAGGCATTAAGAATCAGATGCTCAACCCTTGGCCCTATAAGGTTCCATCTTGTCTTCCATGCTGTTTAACATGTTTATGAAGCTATTTGGGAGACATGGTTGTGGGGTGTGGACTGTGGTGTCCCCTATGGGCTAATGGGTTCAGTGCTGTCTGTGACAGATCAGGAGAGAGATCTTGGGGTGAGACAGCTCAATGAAGGTGTCAATGAAAAGGCCCATTTCCTTGCTCAGGATAATTAAAAAGGATTGATAATAAAACAAAAGAAAATATTTCTTTACTCAGTGTGTAATTAGTCTGTGGAACTCCTTGCCACAGGATGTGGTGATGGCATCTGGCCTAGCTGCCTTTAAAAGGGGATTGGACAGATTTCCAGGATGGAAATGCAAATGTGAGGATACAAATATTTTACTAAATAAATATAGATGATACTGACATTGATGGGCCAGTGAGTTCACTTGATATAAGGTGAGTCTTAACTTTCAGCAGTCCTTGGATAGTCAAGAGAATTGCAGTCTTGCACATGCCCTGTTTGCTTGCCCAGTGACTTTGGACAATGGAAAAATGGTCTTGCTCACATCCCAAAGCCTTCAGTGTCCTTGCCTCCTGCACTTTCTAGAGGCAGCTAGTGCCTGTTTCACTCATAAATATTTACTGTATGAGGTGTGTGCATGCCTGCACTCTGCTGTAATAAAATCATCGTCTGGGAAGAAAGCAATGTCTGATAGTTCAGAATGGCTCACCAGTGTACGTTACGTTTCCCGCTGCAAATGACCGACACCATCACTTAGGTCCTTGAATCATTTATTAAGATATGGTGCTCTATAGCAGTGCCTGGATGTTGCAAGGGATGATCCCCCTTCAGTGGCCTGGGGTGCTATATGGGGAAACTGTCCAGACCCTACAGGCTAAATAGACATCCCTCTGGGACAAGATGTGCCACTTGCCTCTGGGTCCCTTTTCTTGCCACTAAGATCCCCTTTCACTTCTCTGCCGGCATAAATGGGTGTAAATGACACTGACACTTGCTCAGAGGCTCTTTGCACTGACAGTGCAATGTGAAGCAGTCTTTGTGTAACTGAGATCTCATCGGCACAGTGGGGGTGGGGGTGTTTTCTGGAGGATCAACTAACCTGCATTAGTTAATGCATACAGTTTTACTCTACAAAACCTTGCTTTTTTTTTCCTTGCTGGTTTTTCCACTTCGCATTTTTGAAAGGTACCTGTATTGTGTGAACGCCCAGAAATTAGTAACGGGTGAAGCCCCTTAGTTTGGAATTAAGCTTAGCAAAATTGCAACCGGCCAAATTACATGTTACAAGGAATGCGTGTTTCAAACATTTCTTATTGAACTGTTGCATTTGAAGTAGCGGGTGGACTGCAATAAAACTGTGTTGCGAGTAGGAGGGCTTTAATACCCACCCACTTTGGCTATGATTTCAATTGGATTGTGTCCTTCCCCTGCATGCTATTTCCAGAATAAAAAAAAATTCCATTGGGTGGGTGGGGGAGAAGGTATTATTCTGCTGTGGTTTTGATGTATCCTGTGCAATGACACTTCCGACCCAGACACATTTTTCTCATCATTGTCTATAGTTTCAGGAGAGCAGATCTCAAATTGTGTTTTCATGGAGCACATTTCAAGAACTGAAATTTTTGCTTTTCCTTTCTTTTCAAAACCACCGAGTGCTCCTCTTCAGTGGCTGCTAGTTCCTGGCCTGTTCGCACTGTGCTCAGATCTGTCCCAGCAGTTTCACGTAGATGAAGGCAATGTTGACACTGATGCGCGATGGCGTGCTTGCTTGTTGATTGCAAACATCATCCTGCGCTTTTCGTTTACCACCAAAGCCCAGCACAAGCAGCCCCTTGGGGAGATGGGACTTGAGTTTGGATTCGGCAACAGTTTGCTGAGATAAAGCTTGAGGCAAGGTTCAGGGTGGAGGTGCAGCCTGCAATCCTAGCCACACTTACCTGGCAGGAAGCTCCAGTGACTATAATGGGACTTCTTAGTTGTTATGCATAGGTTTGGGCTCTAAATTGACTGTTGCTTAGCCATAGGATAAAGCTGGAATCAGGGTTGGAAGCAAACAGAATCAGTTTGGGGCATGGATGGGGGTCCTGTCAAACAGCCTTGCAGGCAGGGACTGGAAGCAAAGAGGAACCCAAATGTTGGTTCAGGGAGTGTTTTTCAGTGATCTGGAACCCAAACCTAAAACCTCTTGGATGTCTTGACCTAGAACTGCAATTAAATCCCTGATCACAAAAAGTGGAAGCCAGCTCAGAATAAATGGTTCCATAATCAGGCCGTCAGCTTGCAATAGTATGATTGGTTTGTCGTGCTGTATGTGTGTTATAAAGAGCTTTAAAAGATGAGAAATGGGTTTTCTCAGGTTAAGGAATTACCGCAGCATTCACTGTATAGAGTTACACTGCAAGCAAAGCTGGTTTTGTTATTCGTTTGCATGACGTGCATCTAAACAGATTGAAAATTCAAAGGGTCTGAACTGATAACAGGAGTAGCTAGAGAGAAAATGATTAATTAACATGAACGGTTGAGCTTCCTGCTCATAGGCCGTATTCCACATGCGTAGCCATGAGGTTCAGGCGGGGTTCTGTTCACATAGTTGTCTTTGTGTAGTGGCAGCAGGTGAATTATCTGCTGTGTCCTAACAGTGTGCAAGCAACTGCTTTGCTGTGCTGCCAAATTCAGTTCCATGCTTTCAGCATTCATCAGGCAGCTGCTTCTGGTCTCCTGACTGAATAAAGCAAGGATAGAGTTCTTGGAGCCTTAGTGGCTGACTTCTCAAAATATTGTATAGCTTTTCTCACCACTCTGTGACAACCTGCACTGGCTTGCAGGTATAGTGAGCCTCCGATGAAGGATAGGACATTAATTCCGTGAACTTTTTTTGCCTTTCCTTCCCCTCCCCATTTCTTACTTTTCTCTAGGATTCAGCCACTTGATCTTTTGCGCAAGGCCTGCTTTCAGTCTCAACGGTAATGGCCATATCCTTGCAATCCGTACTAATTTCAAGCATATTAGTACCCCACCCAAGGCACCAATCGTGCTAGCAGTTCTTTCTTTGCCATCTCAAGGAGTGTGAAGGAAGGACACATATAATGATATGTAAAGAACCTTTTTGATTGCTCTTTTGCAGATATCAGATCATTTAAATGCATGCAGATGGGAAGTTGCCTGCTGCATACTGGGCTGATGTAATTACAAAATAAACAAGGCCAGCACACCCTGGCCCATGATAATCCTGGCATCTGTTGAGGAGAAGATATTCATTTTAGCATGGAGCTTGAGTCTGGATGGGCAGCATAAGAAGACGGTTGATTGGAAAATAATGTTTTTGTGCACAGAACATTCAGGCTGGTATGTTGTTGCTGAAGGATCCCTGCTGAGAATCCATCATACAGGGTCAATTCGCAGGGGCGAATCTATTTGAAAGGGCGCCCATTGCGCCCAATGAAAATGCGCCCCTAGGGGCACGCAACGTCATGACATCACATTGTGATGTCATGACATAGCGCCCCGCCCCTTCTAAGAGGCACGTTCTGTTCACTGCCGCCAGCCCTTTAAGGCCGGCATGAGCGAACAGAACGTGGCGCCCTGGCCACGTTCTTTCTGTTCGCTCGTGCCGGCCTTAAAGAGCTGGCACGAGCGAACAGAACGCGGTGCCGCCCAGCGCCCCGCCCCCCTTGAGAAGCGGGAGGGGGCACCGGGTGGCAGCGCGTTCTCCTCGCTGGCTCTTTAAAGCCAGCCGGAGCGAGGAGAATGCGGCACAGGGAGCGGGCGGGCCGTGGGTGCCATTTTGGGGGGGCGGGTGCCATGCGAACGGCGCCCCCTGCAAGATGGTGCCCATGGCTCATGCCACCCCCTGCCACCCCCTAGTTACGCCCCTGTCAATTCGGTGAAATGGTGTCCCGGTACAATAAGTTTGGGATACTCGACGTATCTGGCATGGGGCAAGGTTTTGGGCAACGGTGAACCAGAAGGCCCTACATTTCCAGGGTTCCAGTTACCGGGAGATCAATCATTGCATACTGTATACAATTGAATGCATATGTGCTGCAAACAGACATTCAACTGAAATTATGGCAATCAGGAGCAGGGACATCATGCTCAAACCCCTTTGCCTTCTCCTCTACTCACTGCAGTGTTTGTGCAGGTGATAGTTGTAGGGTTAGCAGATACATACTGGGACAGACCTTTAACCATTGTATAGAAGTGGGGGAATTTGGGCAGGTGCAGCTCATCATGGAAGTGTTTCAAAAGCGCACCTGCCCAAATTTCCTCTTCTATACGATGGTTAAAGGTACAGGCACTCTGTCCTAGTTTGTATCTGGTAACCCTAAAAAAAAGCAGGTGCCTTTGGACTATTGCAGTAATACAGAGGTGACGGGTGTTTCGTTTGCTGAAATTTTCCCTTCATAATTTTTGAAGGTACAGGATCCCATGGGATATAGCAACTTGAGTGCAGGGCGCCTTTGTTCGAGTTTTGCTTTTTTCTCCAGAATTTTCAGTGTGACTTTCTCTTCATGCGTCTTTCCCCCTGCCACTTGCCCCAGCTATGTGCTGTTTCTTGGACTATAAACTTTTGTTTTTAGATCTTTACTTCATATGCTGAGAGAAATTGAGAGTTTATAATCTGTACATGGCAGTAATTATGCATCCCAGTCATAAAAATAATTGGTGTATGTCTGTGGAGACCCATAGGGAGCCCCAGGGCTTATGCGGAGGTAAGTAAAAGTTAATTTTATTTACAGCCCCACCTATAGGATACAGCTTGCACCTTTTTGGCGTGGTTATATTGGCAAGGGATAAGATTGGGCTGTACGTTTTTGTGGCATAGAATGAAAGACCAAAATGCTTACAGATAAATGGTGAACAATCCATGACATGCTTTGACAAGAAACACTTGTGAGCTGGCCCTGTTCCCAGCATCACCACAAACAACTCTCTCTCTCTCTCTCTCTCTCTCTCACTCACTGTTAATAAATTCTGATTGGGCACTAAAGTTTTACTATACAGATCCTGTGGCTGTTCAGTCTGGACTCTGTTAAATCCCAGCAGCAGGTGATAAACAAGACTGTGGGGTTGTCGTTTTCTCCTGGTAAATTGAACTGGGGCTGGCAAAGCTGTTTTCATGGTGGTTGCTTCCTGCCTCTTCTGGTTCCTGAGATTTGACTGACTGTAGCGTCTTAATTAGTTGATGAATGAATCCATTCATAGGGGTATCATTGGGCAATATTTCTAAAAAGTACTAAGAATGGATATTCACGGACTCCAGGAAATACACTTCTGAATAGTGTGTTGATGTGTGACATTAGTATGTCAGAGTTGCTGGAAGTAGGCAATGGTGCCCTAGGTGGTTGTCCAGCGCTTTGCTATGGTGCAGTGCCCTCACTCGGAGGTGTTCCTGCCTCAGAGTGCAGCCAGGTAAGCTGTGGTACTTTACCTTTGGCTTTGTTCTGGAAGTTCGGGGGTGATGTCATGATGAAATTACATCACCCTCAACCTTCTGGGCTCTCACATTGGCTTAAATGCAAAAGACTGAGGGCGCAATCCTAAACTGAGTTAGACCGGCATAAGTTAAGCCAGCAAAGTTTGGCCAGCACAAGGGACACTGTAAAGGATGTTTGGACCACTCTCAGAGTCAGAAGCCAGCACACAGACGTGAACCATCCTCCTTGACTCCAAGAGTAATCCAAACATGCTTTATGGTGGCCCTTGTGCTGGCCAAACTTTATTGGCTTAGCTTATGCCGGCCTAACTCCAGTTTAGGATTGCGCTCTGAATTGCTTACAGATAAATTGTGAACAATACAGGATACGTTTTGACAAGAAACAATTGTGAGTTGGCCCTGAGTCCCTTGAATGATTTTTGATCAGTGTTGGGCCCAGCTGTCATGAGTTCTCTCCAGTGAGCGGCAAAACGCACAATTTAAGGTGAGAGCATGTGGTGGCTGGGTTTGGTCTGAAAATCGCCTGAGGTTTAGGTGGTGTCGTGTCACTCCGCTGCCAAGCTTTGCCCTTGGGGCATCCCATTCCCATCGCCCTGCCTTGTGACACCAGTGCACTCACTCCTTTGACTCCAGTGTGGCCATGGTTCCAACCCACCTCTCCAAACCCACTCAGAAGTGCTTCAGCTAACCCTTTTTTCTTTGCATGGTCCAGAAAGGAGTGAGAAAAGTGTCTAGTACCGGGTGGCTTGACGCAACCACTTCCCCACCCCAGAATCTGCTGGCACACAGTGCAAATGTCCCATTTGTTCCATCAGTGGACCTCTCTGCCAGAAATGGCTGCCAGCTCTGTCATCAAAGGAGGAACGGTATTTGCCAGTTGCTCTGTTTGCACTGAGATTACCTAGTAGTTAAAGAAGTGATATAATCTGGGTATGATGCTTTGTTGTTCCATCCAATGTGTGCATAGTTTTCATTTCAGCATCATTACCTCTTGGCATCTCTCTTTTGTATAAAGGGTAGGGAAAATTAAGTTGCCAATATTTGTACGTTTCATCAGGTTGTGTATTTTTTTTTTAGATGAGAATTTTTGTTCATATATAGATGCTTTTTAGAACAGTTGTGGAGGTTTCCCAAGGAACTCAGGCTGGGTCTTCTCAGCTGATGATATCGTTCTCCCTCTTGGCAATGAACGCTAGCATAAATGCTAGCAGTAACTTATTCTATTCTTGTTATTATCACTGATCATCAGTATTTTCCTGCCAACTGTTTCACTCCCCTGATTCCCCAGATTTTCATTCTGGTACAGAAATGGTGTCACATTTTCCACACCACTTGGCCAGAAGAGAGAGAACAGGCTTCCCACCTTCAGTTTCAGGCTTACATAGGAAAGCACACAGGTGGGAAGACATGGAGGTCAGTTGCTTTTAGTTTCACAAAAGTTGCTCTTGGATTCTCGAATTTTAAGCTCCTTATGCCATTGAGTGATCTGCTCTGAAGTCAATCCATTTTAGTTCTTTTTAGCCAGTGGCACCTAGAGAGTCTGTGACACGACCACTCTGCCTGCAAAGGCTGACTTTAACATCAAAGCTGATCAGCTGAAGACACCATTAACAGGTAGTGGTTAGAATATGAGGTTTTATCTAATGGAAATACAGCCTGTTATACTGACAGGCCCTCTGTTGGGTATTGCGGAACACCCGCCCTTATTTCTAACATTTAGCAGAGCCTGCTGGTTCAGCCGCATGAAAAAAGGAATGTGCTGCACAGTGGTGTCATCTACAAACAAGGAACGGGAACGCTGGGTGGGACTTACGTGGGACTTCCGCGTGATTGGCTGCCCGCCCGTCCCGTTCCGCGGCTGCCCTGCCCTCACTCCTCCCACAGCCTCTCTCATTCCTTTCCCTTCCTCACTCAGTTTCACACATTCCCTTCCACCCCCTGCTGCCTTACCTGCTATGGCGACTTCTGTAGGGCCTGTCAGTGGACACAGAGCATTGCTGCCTATTGCAGCAGAGTTCCGAAAATGGTCCCCAAAGGAGTGCTTTGCTAACTGTTGGCTGCCATTATGTGACAGTGGAACTCTGTTCTGCTATTGCAAACACTTCTGTGCAGATAGTCCAATCTTGCATATGATTGGGCTGTAACATTTCTGTTTTTCTATTCTTGAATTTAGAAATATGATAATATTTCCTCAAATATGGACCTTTGCTTACTCAGCACAAACCCTGCTCCGCATTGAAACATTTGGAAGCTGCTGCCAGACACTGTAACCACTAATAAGCTAGCTCAGTGGTTCCCAAACTGTGGGTCTGGAACTACCAGTGGGTCGTGAGCCAATTTCAGGTGGGTCGCGAAGCTCCTAGAGCAGCCATATTGAAAATATGGGAAGTTGGGATGCTGGAAAGGTGTAGCACAGACATAACTCCGACTCCAGTTCAACACACTCTACTTTCTTATGATGGAAAAGTACTTTCCATCATGTATCCATTTATGATGGATACTTTCTATCATAGGGTATAGATTATATTTGGCAGCCAATCACACCACACACAACCCACTACTATAGCCCTGCGAGGGAGTCATCATCTTATATGTGGCATGGGACCATACCTCTCTAGACTGTCAAATGTGAATGTTGGTGATGGGAACCATGGTGAAAGGACACTTGGCACACAAAAGGAGCACTTTGCACAAACAACCTCTTGACCCTCATGGCATGTATGGCAAGTTGATTAACACTTATCTTCTCAGAATTCTGATTGGCAAATGCACAGACGGTAGCTGTGAAGTGCCAATAGGAGGTAAATATAATTGCTTTGGTACTTCCTTCGGAGATGGTCCTGTCTTTGCATTCTCACACACACCAAAATCTTCTCTGCATTTTTCAAGGCTGGATTTTGGACCTACTTGTGGCAACAGATTGGTTTGCTCTATTTTGAAGCTAGTGGGATTGTAATGTTGCAACTATAACAC
This sequence comes from Lerista edwardsae, assembly GCA_029204185.1. Taxonomy (NCBI): domain Eukaryota; kingdom Metazoa; phylum Chordata; class Lepidosauria; order Squamata; family Scincidae; genus Lerista; species Lerista edwardsae. The sequence goes on along the minus strand of JAJKFI010020001.1, from coordinate 13,746 downwards.
ATGGGCAGCCCAATCCTGCTCAATACCCCTTATGGCAATGCAGCTGCACCAACGTGGATTGGGCCGCTAATCCTTTATCTGGCAGCAAAAAGACTCCACCAACACCCAACTGGAACCATTACCTTACTACCTCAACTGGGGAAGGAGAATGCATCCTACACAGGTAAGCAAAGTGGGGGGGGGTATTCCATGTGCCAGTGTATTGATGCTGCAACTCCCTTTCTTATCTCTACTCTCCCACCCCATTCTGATCCTCCAGGTTTATCAAATGTGTCTTTGCTATGTCAACCATGTCGCCTACCAAACCCATCCTTTTGCAACAGCTGAGAGCAGGGAGTGTCTACTTCCTTATGGGGAAGGCCAGGGACTCCACGCATTGCTACTGCTGGCAAAAAAAAACCCCTCATCGGAACCCATTTTTGCTTTTCAGGATTGCATCATTCCCAAAGGGGGTTGAACAGCAGTCCTCTGCAGAGTTCCACTGCAGCTGTGTCCTACCCAGGAGAGGGAAAAGTAGGTTTGCAATCCACCATGCTTGTGTCTTCCACAGGGCACAACTGCATGCATGTTCTGCTGGCACCACTTCTCCCTTTTTGAATGGTGCATCTCAAGCCAGAAAGTAGGTGTGACTGACGCCGTTGTCAAGTATCTTTTACTCTTGCTGTGTTTCATCTTGTTCCACACAGGCAGCTGTCTGACTGGCAAAGATTCCAAGGAAATCCCACAGCCTGCCTGGAGTGACTAGTGTGAGCCCAGCTGTTGCTTGGCGCTGTTGCTGACCTGCTTCTACCAGCCAGGATCCTGTAGCTTTGCCAATAACACAGCAGGCAGTAAACCAACCGGTGCAACCAGGTCTCGCTGCCACTGTTACTTGCCACAGTGGCCTGCTGGGAGGAGGTGGATGGCATCCCCACTTGTGTGCTTCTTTTTCAGTTGCTGCTTCATCACTGATCTCTTTCAATAAAAACCTTTACTGGATCATTTTGTTGTTGTTCCTTTGTGAGTCGATGGGGATCCCTTCTTTCCACTCTCCTTGTTCCATACCTCAGCTGGCCTCAGGAGGGGACTTTGCAGAGGTGGGGGTGCATCTCTGCTGCCAGGGTCTGCAGCATTCTCACTCCATGGCTTCAAAGGCTCAGGGGGGGGGACTCCTCCTCCTCAGAGATCAGGAGCCACCTGTGCTATGGTATATGTGGGCAGTGGAAGGGGGGCAGGAGAGGCAGTATACTGACAACCATGCTGGCAGGTGCCCGTGATGAAGCAAAGGGCATAAGCTGTGTGTGGCGCAGCTAGCTGGGCAGCTCTGTATCACATGCTAGCACAGCAGTTGGCCCCTGCCGTACTCCCTCTCATAGGTCCATGTGCTACAGCCTTCCAGCCAGGTGTGCCTATTTGCAGTGATGCCAGATAAGGTGGACTTTGCCTATCTTCTGCTGTGGCTGGGTGGATAAGCAGCAGCTTTGTGGAATAGTTTGTGTGGCTTCTAGACCTGCCCTCCTTCTCTGGCTGCCATGATCGGGTCCTAGGTCATAAAACTGATGGCACAAGGGTGGCACAAATGACCCGCCGATGTTATAGTGATGATTCAAGGTCACATTAATGACGTGTCGCTGTAACGCTGATGATGTACTAGCATCAGGACACTGCACCCGGAATTACAGTGGTGTCATAGGTGCTGGGGATGCTACTGGAAATGGCTGTACCAACATTGCGTTGCCAGGACAGACTTGGCCTTTGGCCTTTGTTGCACTGGCTTTGGTGCATCATGAGTGTGGTGTTACCAAGATGGACTTAGGACAATGGTTGGAACCCAGCAGTGGATGGCAATCCCATTTTTGGTGGGTTGCGAAACTGACAAGGCAGATTAGGGTACATCAAGGTTTAAACAAGCTGGTACTTGTGGTGGGGGTGGGGAGGAGTACTGCTGCCCTGTCCCCATTGTAGCCACACCCCTGGCATTCATAAATAAAGCAGCAGTGAAATTAATTTTTTAAGACTTGTAAAGCTGGGTGGGTCCCAACAGAGTGCCTTTTTAAAAGGTGGGACCCAGTGCTAAAATGCTTGCAAAGCACTGACTTAGGATATGACAGATGTCACACCAGCAGTATCCAAATAGGACTGGGCCATTGGACCCTGCCATCTAAGCAACTGTTTCTCTTCACTTTCAGATGCCCTGATGTTTGCCCTTCTTTGTAAAACCCGAGTCTATCTGAGATTGGCAAATGCACAGACGGTAGCTGTGAAGCCCCAATAGGAGGTAAATATAATTGCTTTGGTACTTCCTTCGGAGATGGTCCTGTCTTTGCATTCTCACACACACCAAAATCTTCTCTGCATTTTTCAAGGCTGGATTTTGGACCTACTTGTGGCAACAGATTGGTTTGCTCTATTTTGAAGCTAGTGGGATTGTAATGTTGCAACTATAACACATGGGCAGCCCAATCCTGCTCAATACCCCTTATGGCAATGCAGCTGCACCAACGTGGATTGGGCCGCTAATCCTTTATCTGGCAGCAAAAAGAGACCGCACAGAAGTGTTGATGATAATCTGGCTATTTGGAATGTATTCTTTGTGGATCTCTAGAGTTGCCTGGAGCGGGGACCTCTGGAAGGAGTCTTTCCTGGTAGGTCTTTGGGTCAGTGGCATTCCCAGAGAGGTGATCGCAGCACTAGGTTTTTTCAGGTGCTAGAAGCCTGTAAAGTGGCCCCTCCTCCTTGCCTTCAGAGCCATTCATGGCTGTGAAAGCAAAGTGGAGGCTTCTCTTCTAGGAACGCCACTGATTTAGAATTCAGATCCCTGTGGGTTTCTGACTACAATTGCTTAACAGCAGCAACAACTCAGAGGCCTTCTTTCTAAATTAGCGAGAGGGGAGGAGGGAAATTGAGAGTGGAATTTTGTACAAAAAGACTATGGCTGGTATTGTAAAAATATTCTTGGATTGTGAATGTGCTCAGAGGTACCTTGTGCCTGAATGCCCCCAAACCACTGTTTTGCACCTTGATCTGGTTGGTGAATCTCAGTTCTAGCAAAGCAAACAGATAATATTATTATTATTTATTGAATTTTTACCCCGCCTTTCCGCCCGAAGGCA
>JAJKFI010020000.1:0-17095 GCA_029204185.1 Lerista edwardsae | reverse complement strand
GGTGGTAGAAGAGCTCTCGGGGTCTTCAGGGGTGAAGGGGTGTGTGTATGTGATGGCGATGGCTCCGGAGTTCAGAAATGATGCTTTGCCCGCATGCAAAAGTCGGCAGTTGGATTTCACCGCCTCCTTTGCTCTCTGCAGAGGTCGATCTCTTGACACTGGGCAGGCGAGCACAAAGCGCAGCGAGGAGCACTCCCACCCCCACAGCAGGCTCCCAGTTGCTGCCAGTGCCCTTGCAGCCTTGCTGTGATGCTGTGTGGCGCTGGCTGGCAAGGGAGCTGCCAGACTGGGGTGGGGCCGAGGGAGGGAGGGAGGGTGCAAGCTTTGTACAAGGGGCAGAGATCAGAGGACAGAACCTGATCGGGTGTGGGTCAGGCATTTATCCAATCCCAAAGATCTCTCGGACCCCATTTTCTGGGCGTCCTTCTGCAAAATGTTGCGCCGGGACCGAGGACCGCCACGTCTGGTGACCGACGCATCCTGTGACATCAGAGGTGCTTTAGGAAGAGCTGTGATGTCACCGTTTCAGTAGGGGAGGCGGGGAGCTGTTTTCGGCAGTGTGCCTGTAGCTGAGCTGTGCTCTGAGCGCTTCCCTGGCTGGGCCTGCCTGCCTGCATTGATGCCCGTCTTCTCCCAGGCTGGAGGCAGAGCCTGTGGATGACAAGCGCTGCCGCTAATTAGGGGGACTGGCAGACACTTGAGTTTGGCCGACCATGAAGCCAGAGCTGGTGCTGCGTCTTCGGTGACATGCCATCCTCCGCTGACCTGCCCGCAAATGCTTTTCCTCACCCCGCCCCAGTATATTTGTGAGTCGCCGAGACAGCCCGGCGTGCAGTCTGTGCATGCAGATCTGGGAACACCTGGCAAAGCAGGGGTCTGATTGCAGGGGTTTGGATAGGAGGCTGCTGGGAGCCCTGCGTGAGCTTTCTCGTGCAGTACAGAAGTCCAGCAACTGTAGCCAAAACCAGGGCAAGCACATGAACAGGTTTGCAGCTTGCATGAGGTCCCAAGGTGCCTCTTAGAAAGCTTTACTCACAAGGTCCTGCTGGGCTCCCAGGTGATGATGTGCTGTCCAGGCTGCTTTGCTTTCCTTGGAATGTGCACTCTGACGTGCTTCCAAGAGCATGTTTCATTGAAAGCAGTGCAGGGTGGCTCAGCCGTCAGCCTTGCGATGCACATTGCATTGATTGGGTCCCATTCCGGAGGGCAGGCACTTGCTTCCAGAGATGGTTTGCCTAAGGCTGGGTGTCCTCCTGGATCTGTTCCCTTCTCTTCTCTCCCTCCAGTGCTTTTCACTGCAAGGGAACAACCCCTCTGGCAGCTGCAAAGGCTGCCTGCTGCCCATGTACTCCCTTGTCAGGTAGCTCCATGACCCTGCAGGGTGAGAGGACCCAGAGAGGAGGCCCGGTTGCATTCATACCTTCCTCCCTCACCAAAGCCATCTCCCATCATTTATAAACTGAGGAGGGTTAGTCCCCTCCTTTTGTTGCCTAACTCAGTAGGTGTGTGAGAATCCCTGAGCTAGCAAAGTGACTCATACAGGAGGCTGGTGCTGCAGGGCTTTTCCAAAGTCAGCGCTGATCAGGAGTGACAGCTGCTTGCGGCCGTGGTGAGACTAGCACAGAATGACGTCTACCCAGTGATGGGCTGTGCTTGAGGGGCTCCAAACCGAGTTGCAGAAGACCTCTTCCTTCCGTGCAGTTTCAGGATGCATTTTGCATGCATATGAATGCAAGGTGCATTCTCGAATTAGTGGGATGAGTGACACCTTTCCTGAGTAAGTGAATGGCAACAGGAAAGGAGGGCATTGCGATCACTTTTTCCCTGTAGGAAATCTGGGATTTGGAACCCTGCTAAAAGATCATGCCCTCATTGTAAGCTGCAGCGGATGCCGTCTTTTTCAAACTCTCATGGATAAAAGGCTTGTGGTCATCAGAGAAGCCACCATTTGTGGTACTAGAGACATTCAGAAATGCTGAAACTCTCCCCAGCCTGGCCACTAATCTGTTATATACATTTGAACAAATCTCTCTCTCTGCTCCTCCATAACTGCTTAAAATATACAGCCTCTCAACCGTGCTGAAACCAGGATGTTATGAGGTCACCAGCTGCCCACCACCAGATGATAAATATATATTTTCAGCGGCTGAAACACTGAGCCATCATGAAATCAGCAGAGTGCATCTTTATGGCCAGAATTCAAGTCTTGGCCACAAAATAGCCCAGCAGGTTGTTGTGCTGTAAACATGTCCATTATATGTATATCTGTGTGTCATTAATCTACCTCTGCCGGTTGGACGGAATACTTAAGGTGAGAGCGAGAGCCCTGGAGCTGTTTTTTTAGAACGTGTGTGCCTTATTTAAAATATATATATTTTAACATATAACATATCCACTTACAGTTTAAATAGCTGAGCACAAGAAATGGAATGAATTTTGCTAGACTTTCTTCTAACACATGGCATGAATTTTAAGTTGAGAGACTGTCTGCTTTTTTTCTGTAACAGGACTGTTTGAAGTAGCTGCCTCTACCTTTTGCTATGAAAGCATGTGCCCTATGGAAGGGCTGTGTGTATGGTGGTGAGCATGGCAATTCTGTGGGGGAAGGCAAGGACAAAAATGGTGTTCTCTCTCTCTCTCTCTCTCTCTCTCTCTCTCTCTCTCTCTCTCTGTGTGTGTGTGTGTGTGTGTGTGTGTGTGTGTGTGTGTGTGTGTGCGTGTAAAAGTAAGAGTACAGGAAGAAAGGCACATGATGAGAACTAGCAGGAAGCAAGGTTGAAGGCCGGGAAAGGGTTGAGGAAGTCATATTTCTGGAAGATTGACTGGTGGCTTCCTGACCACCAAGGAAGTATGAAACAAGTAGCTACACTCAGTGGAGTCTGGCAGTTAATACTCTGTGAATTGAATACTTTTTTCAACCACATTCTTTGATCATTGGGCAACCTGTCAAATTAATGAGTGATTTATGAGACCGTTTTGGTGATCTCTCGGCAGAGTTAATGCTTCTGTATTGGGTACTGAGGGTGGGAATTGCCCACTTTTGCATTTTGTTTGGTTTTTCTGCTGTTATACCAAAACTTTGGACTTAACACAGTGCGTGTTGGCCAGTGAATGCCAGATGCTCCTGCTTTTATTGTTGGTTTAATGATGAGTTCCTTCTGCATCAGCAAAGACCTAGGTCTAGGATCACAGAAAGACCCTTCTTCATCTTGAGGGGTGTCCAGAGTCAAGTGGGATCAACTGACATCTTGTTCTTCACATTTCTGTGGAAATTCTGTGTTGTACATCCAACCCACAAGTGAGAGAGGTGTACTCCAGGTGGGTCATGATCCAAATGAGAAGTAAAGTAGAATGTGTCTGGCAGTGAGAGCAGAAGGTTGTGTTTTTAATCCATTCACAGTTGGCAGCAAGCAGTTGTGGACCTAGCCAATGACCTGTCCAGGGACAGGGGAGGAGGCGGTTCACTTCTTCCACTGTTTCCCCGCCCCCTTGCGCCTCTCCGCTCCATCTCCACACCATGCCAGGCTCCATTTTGGAGCCGTATGATAGCAGGGGCAGGTGGAAGGGCCGAAATCACTCTCCTCTCGGCAAGGGGAGGTGCCTCGTCACCTCCTGCTCCAGGAGCACCACACCCAAGACTTTTGCTTCCCCAGACATAATGGTAGGCCCAGGACTGGCACCAAGTACACACCATTTATGATACAACAGGATTCTCTTCCTGCCACGTTCTGAGAACATGGTCATGATGACACATGATACCGCAATGACAAAAAAGAACTCTCTCTCAAATGCTTTACTTTCTGTGGCTGATTCCATTGTTGCTGACCTTGGGTTGTCACTCCTTCTGTCTTTCCAGCTTTGGGGCACATATGCAGTGTTGTGCCTGGGAGTTTTCTGGCACTTGGTGAGATGGGATGTGAAGTTAACAGCAGCTCTGATCTTCAGAGTGCCAGACTGGCCTCAATGAGTGGAATTATTCACAGTTCTTAGACTGAGAGCGCAATCCTAAACTGGCGTTAGGCCGGCATAAACTAAGCCAGCAGAGTTTGGCTTGCACAAGGGCCACCATAAAGCATGTTTGGACTACTCTGAGTCAAGGAGGATGGTGCATGTCTGTGTGACGGCCTGTCTGGCTCCGAGAGTGGTCCGAACATACTATACGGTGGCCCTTGTGCCGGCCAAACTTTGCTGGCTTAGTTTATGCCGGCCTAACTCATTTTAGGATTGCACCCTGAATTAAAAGCTCTCTCCCTTCGCCAAGAAAGTTGTAGTGTTGGTAGATACCTGGGGCATGGATCAAAAGCAGAGTGCATGCTGGGAAGTTTGATGGTTCTGTTTTAGGAGGACTGTCCATAGCTGCTATGGAATGTCCATTTCAGAGCACTTCTGGAATAGTTGGTGCTAATGTCATGAGAGCCTTATTTGTTCTTCTGGATTCTCAGTTTTGGCATCTGATTCTGTTGATCGCTTCTTAGCAGAATTCCAAGACCTCAGCTTTTCACAACTTCTTGCCACTTTGAAACTTGCTGCTCTGCTATGGCACTGAGGCTTCTGATTTGAAAAGGGGTTCAGCTGGTTATTCATGGCAAGAATCTACTTGGTAGTAAAGTATAAGCAAATATATGTTAGACACAGACACCAGCATCTCTTGCGTGTTCACAGCCTTAGTGCCGAGAGAGGAATGAAGCACATAAGATTGTGTTTGGTGGCAATTTTGCAGTCAGAAAGGATACTGATTTGTGAGATCTTGACTTGAGAATCCTTCTTTGAATAAAAATGGGCAGGGGAGGCTTTCATCTTATCGGTGTAATAGCATCAGCCTGTTGTATAATGTATAGTCTTTTCCTACAGTGGGCTTATTCTACATCAGTCACTTGTAGAAATTTTGTCATCTTTTTCTGAAGCACAGATACTCTTCAGTGGGCCACAGGTCTTGTTCCTTTTCTTTCCTCTCACCTGGTTTGGCTTAACCCTTACAAAGATTGCTCCTTGTTTCCTTAATGTCTCCAGCTAGCAGTTGAATAACATCTTTCACTGAGTCCTCCTGGAGCTCCCAGATCTGGTACCCCCCTCCTCCATCCTGCCTGATCCGCTGACTAATTCTGGCCTGATTGTGTATCTCCTCCCACAGCTGTGACTGGCCATCAGGCAACTCTCGCTGGGATCCCCTGCCAACTGACCCTCCTAGCAAGCCTGAGTCCTGATGGGTTAATTCTGATTAACTAGCCACACCTTATTAAGTGAGCTCGGAGCCCTCTGGACTCAACCTCACCTGCTTGCGGATCGGTTGAGCATCAAGGCTGGCTCTTTGATTTTGATTATTTTTGGGTCTTTTGTACGTTGAGCTGCTTCTAACTTGGAGGTCATGAGTGACACGTGTGTGGTTCTGATTCAGGGCACAATCCTAACTAAACCAACTTTCCAGCACTGACATAGCTGTGCCAATGGGCACGTGCTGCATCCTGCAGTTGTGAGGGGCAGTCACGGCAGTCAAGGAAAAGGAATGTTTATTCCCTTACCTCGGACATGCATTGCCCTTATCCCAGTACTGGAAAGTTGGTAAGGATTCCACTGTCATTCTCTTGCCCCTTTCCTGGTTCTCCCCTCTTGCCTGATCCCCAACATCCATCATTTGAATCCATATGCATATAGGATTCATTAACTCCCCACAAATTATCTTTGGTAATCCAAATTGGTCTTCCTAAGGCTGCTTCTTTACTATTATATGCAGAGGACCTTGTCTTGTGCAGGGGAGGGTTAAAAAGAGGCCACCTTCTGTTTATGAATTCTATGATTACCTACTGCTTTTCAGCCAATTAATATTAGGTGCAGTTCATCAGTTCCATCCTCATTCTAGTTTCAACATAATGATTTCATCAACAGCAATGTTCATTCTTCCCCCCTTAACCAGTTTTATGTAATCAGTTAATAGAAGGTTGTTTTTTTTAGGGGAGAAGGGAAATGAATGAAACATTCTTGAAATTACTAGAATTAATATATAAGTTCTCTGCTATACATACACACACTTAAAAATACCACCCAGCTCTTGGAAATCTAAGTGATTTTGCTTGACCTTCTTTTCTTGGACTGTCTGTAATGAAAGGTTCTGTTCCCCTTTCTCCCCCTTTCTATCCTCCATTCAGAGGAGACAGAAGATGATGGTTATAATAAAGGGGACTGGCTATATGGCTTAGTGGTCCAGTGTATACATGCTTACCTCAAGTCCCAGCTTCAATCCATACTTAAAGTCCCAGCTTCAATCCTTGGTGTCTCCAGGTAGGGATGAGTACAGTTCTTGTCGGAAACCCTGGAGAGATGCGCTCAGTCTTTGTTAATAATACTGATCTGGATGGACTAATGGACTGGTTCAATATAAGGAATCTCTCTAAGGGCCATGAAGTATTTCTTTTTTCATAAGGTACATGTACAGTTGGAGTTAATTGGAATGTGCCAGCATTTGTGAGCATGAATGTAGAAGGGAGATTGTGTACCCCGGCCACTGGAGCTTGGATTTGGAGCTTGGACTAATGGTGTAACCTTGGCCCTGGTAGTGTTTGGTGTGTTTTTTTGGGTGGTGGTAGAAATCTGTGAACTCAGCTTTCAAACAGCATAAGAACATAAGAAGAATCCCACTGGATCAGGCCAAAGGCCCATTTAGTCCAGCTTCCTGTATCTCACAGTCACTCAACAGATGCCTCAGGGAGCACACAAGATACCTTGCCACCAGTGGCGCTCCTATGGGGGGGGGAATGCTGTGTGCGCAAGAGCGTGAGCTCTTATGTAACATAGCCCTTTCCACTAACTTCCAATCCATTTGCTGCTTGGAGAGCAAAGTCTCCAAGCCGCGAATGGCTCTGAAGGAGAGGAGGCTGCTTTACACAGAGGCTGCTTTACACAGGAGCTTGGGCTCCTGCACAACTACCATTCCCCCCCTATCCCAAAGGAGTACTACTGCTTGCCACTCCCTTGCATCTGTCATTCAGAGATAGTCTTTATGGCTTGTGACCTGTGATGGACTTTTCATCCATAAATACGTTCAGTCTCCTTTTCAAGGCATCCAGGCCAGATGCCATAACCGCATCCTGTGGCAGGGAGTTCCAAATTACAGACATAGGAACCAAGTGTCCAAGAGCTTGCTAATGGTCTCTAAATGATGTCCACAATGTGAGCAGAGTTCAAAGATGGTGATGCTCCTGAAGGCTACTGAAACTCCACTATTCCGGAGTGTTGTGGCTTTTGTAGTCTCTTGTCCAGTAGCAATGGTGTGGTTTTAACTATTCTTTGTGGACCATAGGTTGAAAAATGTGAAATGGTACACAGGATAAATAAATACAACAAAGCGAAGAGAGCTTGACGACACTCAAGTGGCGAAGCGTAGAGAACCTGCACCTTTGCTTTTGTCCAAACGCTGCAATAAGTCGGTTTGTCACACTTACTGGGAGCCCCAGGAGGTGATTTGTGGTTTGTAGGTTCCATTAAGGAGATTTTTCTGACTGTTACTGCAGGGCTCAGTATAAACCTAATACTGATGTTGTGCCAGGTGGAGTACTGTTAAATCTTTTCTTCACAGTTATGCCTCTAATCCAGTTATGTAAAAAGTTCTTCTATTTGTGCATCTTAAATCCATTTCTGCAAAGTGTTCCTTATTGCTGGTTTAGAATGCCAGAAATCCCACGACTGCGAGAAGAATGGAATTTGTGTGTGATTCGCACCACAGGTAAACTAGTTTACTCTGTGGAGACACCTGATATGAGGACTAGAAAATGTTCAGGCTACAAATGTCAGGCAAAATACCCAACATTCTGGAAAGCAAACATTTTAGATATGTGGCTCACTTTTTTCTTTTTGTTTTACTTCTTGTAGCTGTGTCCCCTTCAACCCCTTTCTCTTTTTGGAAAGAGAAAGGGCTGTCTTAATCCTCTTCTTAAATATCCGGTTGGATTTGAGACCAACTCACAAGTTGGTCTGAACAAGTAGGAGTGAACTCATATTTAGCAGTGGGAGAGCCAGTAGCATGCCTGGGGGGGGCAACATGCTATATTTTGCAGGTGCCTCAACATGCTGTGTATGGGGCTCCTCCCCCTGGCCTTCAGAGCCATTCCAGGCAGCAAGAGCAAAGCATGGAAGATGTCACTGCATTTCTCTTGCCACCCAGAATGGCTCCAAAGGCAAGGGGAGGGGCTGCATACACGGCGCATTGAGGCCCCTGCAAAACATGGTGCATTGCCCCCCTCTGGGAACGCTACTTGGGAGAGCAACTGTCCCTCTTTGCCTGAGCATGGCATCTTTTCCAGTGGCTACTGGTGTCTCTTCTGTATTTTTTTAGACTATGGATCACATTGTTGCTTTCTCCCCATCTCTTAATTGCATTAGCTGCTGCAGCCCCACCCCCGCAATCACTTACATGGCTCTCTCTTCCCAGGAAGGACTTTGAAGACCACTGGCATGTAGGATTGAAGCCTTATGGCCCAATCCTGTCAAGGACCCATGCCCCACTTCCATAGGCCCCATTGTGGTGGCACGAATGCCAGCCTGCCATTGCATGTTACAGAGCCACTGCCGGAAATAGCCAACTATGCAGCACACATAGTTAGTCCACACCCCCAGGCAAGGCGGTGGTGATGGCATTTTGTGGGAGTTTTGGGGTAGGGAGGGAGGAGGGAAGGCAGGGGATGTGGAGCAGGCTGAGGAGTGGATTTTGGCAGCAAAGTTGAAAGCCAGATCCTATCCCCAATTTTTCAACCTACCCTACCCCTTCTTCACCTTTGACGTATGCCAGCAAAACAGCTGGCACAGTTCCAAGGAGGCCATGGACAGCTAGGTGGCTTACTGTGAGATAAGTAAAAAGAATTTAAACTTGCCTCCGGCTATCTTTTCTTGCATTCTCATACCATAGCACATCTCACGCTCGTTAGCACAGCTGCTTGGTGGAAGGTGTGTGTGTGTGTGTGTGTGGGGGGAAGAATTGGTTTGACAGTCTTGAAAATGCCATTGTAGCAAGTTGTACCTTTTTTTCAGCTAAATAGCCACTTCTTGGGGTGGAGAATTTCACCCCTACCACTATGGTGATCCAGAGCAGGAATGCACAAGCCAGCTACTTTAAAGTAAAATCAGGCCCTGAACTAGACAAAGATATTTTTTGGATCCAGTTTGGCCCTTTTGAGAGGAAAAGAATCATGTGGTGTAATCTCTAAAGATGCCCGTTTATTTCTTCGTGGATGGCTATACCATGAAGGAAGGTGAGGTGGGTGGCAGGTGGCAGATTAGGAATTTCATTAAGTTCACTGTATGTAATGGGAGATGCACGGATAAGAGCCACAGGGTACAGGCCAGTTCTCTTACACCAACTTCATTGAATGAACGGGAGCTGCCCCAGGACACAGGTGTGTTTTTGTGCTGCTTCTGTCAGAGCGAACTTCCCACTGGGTTGTGCTGCATGCAGATTTGTGAGCCGGGATTATTATTTGGATTTTCCATCTTGCGTGCCAAAACCGGCCCAGCCTGCAGTATCTTCTTCTACAGCTTATTGACTCAGGCAGGATACTGGCTTGGACAGCTGATTTTGTGTGCGCCAGGGCTGCTTTTCTCATATTCATTATGTGAAGCGTAATTTTTCTGCTTGCTCTGTACAGGCCTGTGCAAACAGTATGCCGCCTCCCCCAAACTCTGAGCATAACTCGGTCTAATAGGAAGTCTCTCATTAACGCCACTGGGCAGCACTGTGCCTGCCAACTATAGTTCTCTGCAGCCCAGTGGTAAGTGGTGGGTTCATACTTTTATTAATGCTTTAGGGATGAAAATGAAATAGGTCTCTTTATTCCAGACCATATAATCTTTCAAAAATGAAATCAACACTTTAGTGCTGAGATCATAATTTCCTTGGCTGTGTGATTAACCTCTGCTAACTCACTGTAACAATTTTTGTCTTGCCGTTCTGGGCTGTGGTCGTTTTCTTTCTTTTTTAATCATTTCCCATGAATGCATTAAGACATTAACCAAAGCCACTTTAATGACTGTGGCGCGATAGGGGTTGAGTGGACTGGGCTTGGAAAATAGAAGGCGTGAACCCAAAATTGCTCCGTTGCTTGGTAATTATTATCCTTTGCGGGAACAGGGGCACCGGATGTTGCTTCCCTTTTATCTCAATAATATAATCCCATCAGTGTTCGGCAACCCTGCTAGCTGTGCTCCCAGGGTGCCAGGTAGGAACATGTGAAAATGGTTGCAAAGCTGGGAGGGGATAACAAGCCCTGGAAAAATCCTGTGCCTCTGTTTAGTATTCCTGTCAGAGCCCCTTTTGGCAACGGAGCTGACAGGAGCCCACGGTATCTTAACTGGCATTGTCATGAAGCACATTGTCTAGTTTGCAGGCAGGGCTCTATGCCTGGCACGCCTCATTTGCCGATTACAATATAGCATTTCGTAGCGGTCTTGCAGTCTTTGCGGGTGTGTGTGGGGGAGCTGTCGCTTTCTTGTCTTGCTTGCTGACTTTGGGCAAGGCATGTATGTGTTCATGTCTGATGTGCAGAGAAGAGAGCTTCCCCAGAAGGAATCCAGAGGAGCTGGCGAGAGCATGAAAAGGCAGAAGGAGTGTTCAGTTTTCCCTTAACTTTCTCTAAAAGGGAACATGTTGTTGTTCAGTCGCTAAGTCGTGTCCGACTCTTCGCGACCCCATGGACCACAGCATGCCAGGCCTCCCTGTCCTCTACTAGCTTCCGGAGTTCGCCCAATTTCATGCTCATCGCCTCGGTGACACTGTCTAACCATCTCATCCTCTGCCGCCACCTTCTCCTTTTGCCTTCCATCTTTCCCAGCATGAGGGTCTTTTCTAAAGAGTGCTCTCTTCTCATGAGGTGGCCAAAGTATTTGAGCTTCAGCTTCAGGATTTGTCCTTCCAGGGAGCAATCAGGCTTGACTTCCTGGAGGATTGACCGATTGGATCTCCTTGCAGTCCAGGGGACTCTCAAGAGTCTTCTCAACACCATAATTCAAAAAAAGGGAACATAGCCCGGGACAGAAAATAAAAAAGTTGGTAGACTCTGGAGATCTTGAATGTTAGAACATAAGAAGAACCCTGCTGGATCAGACCAAAGGCCCATCTAGTCCAGCTTCCTGTATCTCACAGTGGCCCACCAGATGCCTCAGGAAGCATGCAAGACAACCAGACACTTGTATCTCACTGCCACTCCCCTGCATGCAGTGATGTCATGCAGGGGGTACGCGGGGGTACGTGAGTACCTGTTTCTAGGATTACAGCTGGCCCCGCCCATTCGCCCGCCCACTCGTCGACTCCGCCCTCCGCAACGTTTGAATTTCCTGCATGTTTGAGTTGCCTGCATGTTCTCAGAGCCAGGCAGGCAGGCAGCAAGCAGAGCCTTTCCTTTCCTTGCCACTGAAAAATGAGTTGCTCTGGGGTTTTAACATGATGCCAGGCCTCCTTAACATGTTCTGGGCGTGCTGTGGAATACTGTTGCAACTGTTGGGTCAGTTTAAAATCATCCGAGGCCTCAAAAAGGGCTTTTTTCATGTCACTTCCTGCCACGACATCACTTCTGGCTTATGACATCACTTCCAGTGGGCGGGTCCCAACACGTGCCAATCAAAAGTGAGTACCTGTTCTTAAATCATTTAGATGACACCACTGCCTGCATCTGGCATTCTAAGGTAGCCTATTACCCTTGCATCACCCTGAAGGAAGACACTTGACTGAGACTGAGGTTTAACTATATTAAACACAAGTGTAAGTAATAAAATCTATGAAATGCCCATCCTTCACTCCCCAGTCTGGGTTAGGCAAAAAAAACCTGCCATCCATGGCCAAGTCGGATGACAGAAAAACATTCCTACCTGACCCTCATTGTGGGGGAAAGACCAAGTTTATTCTGTAGCTCAAGAAAAGGTCAAAGGCTACATACCCTGGTTTGAATCTCTCTTAAATTACCATATATAGCTGCATTGGTTCTTTAGCAAAAATGACTTGTTTAAATCAAAATAGTTATGTTACTACCTTCCCCTTTGTAAAAGTCGCCATCGCCTCTGGGCATGGGGGGGGGGGCTGGCTCTTGTGTATCCTGCTACATACTGAGATAAAGTTGGTAATGACCTATGAGAGGGCCTTTTCAGCAGGGTGTACTGCATGTGGAACTCCCTACCACAGGAGGTTCAGCTGACTCCTTTGTTGAGTGTTCAGTTACCAGCTGCAAATATTTCTGTTCCTGCAAGTTCTTCAAGTCCAGTAATTTGGTTTTCTTTTGATGAGTTGTATTTCTACCGCTGTTTTTAGTCATAGTTATTTTTATACTCTCTTTACCCGGCTGTTACGTGTGTTTAAGATTGCTTAGCTGCCTTGAAAACCTCCTGCTTGGTGGTGGGAAAGCAAGACATATGCTTTAAAATACAATGCACTAATAAGTAAATAACAGATCCATAAAGCACAGTGCTCTGATAGCTTTGTTGGGACCAACCAAAAAGACATGAAATTGTACACATCAAGTTAGAGAACTCAAGTGCTTGGTAATGTGGTTTCCAATTTCCAGTGCTCTGAACACAGGGGAACCCAAACTGCTGTGATTAGGAACAGACAGGACAGCTGCAGTCAGCTTAAAATCACTCTGTGATTTATTGTTCAATGGTGATAGAAGGTCTTCTATCACCACATCGCAGAATCACTGTGATAAAATTCTGTTTGTTAAGGCTTTCAGCCTTAAGCTAACTAAAGGGAACATATCTCACAATGCAACAATGACTATACGAGAAAAACTGAAATCTTGTATGACCCTGGTTGCCATGAAAGACAATTTAAAAAAATTAAAGCTTATATACCACCTTTCTCCCGTAGGATCCAGGGAAGTTCATAACAAGAAAACAGCAGGAGTTAATGAAATATAAAGACAGGAACCATAAACCCATCATAAAATAATCATAACGAAGAATGTTCAGTAACACTCAGTGGACATGGGGGAGTCTGATTAGGAGACATTTTCAGCTTGTTCAGTAGCACAGAAGGGGTTGGATGTGGGGACAAAGAGCCAAGTGATGCTGGTTGACAATGGTGACATGATTTGGCAAGCACCTTCAGGCTGCAGGACAACATGTGGCAAGCTGCCTTGTAGTTTTGTTCTAGCAACCTGGCTGTTCCTGCGAGAGAAGTGAATCCGGCTACTCTATATGCAGATGATGATGCGCAAGTAATTCATTCATGTGATAAGCATTTTTCTGACTTGCTCAAGGACGGAGGCTCAGATTTCAATTGCCTGGAGGATCTGAGAAACATCTGGCTGTTATTGACTGACCTTCAGCAGATGGATGAAGCACCCGAACAGGGGAAGGTCGGGGCCCCTTCTGACCATCTCTGCTGTTGTGCCTCTTGGGACTGAGAGCAGGGCTTACCAGGGATGCTTGGGAAAGTGCATTGGGGCATTGCTCTCACCCAGCAATGTGGATAGACTCTGAAAGGGCCAGAAGGCATTTAAATTGTCTTTATTTGAATGGCAGTTTTCTGCGGGGGGGGGGGGGGGAGAGAGAGTTTGTTTGCGCGTCCGCTTGCATACAGTTGCATACAATGTTGCCTTTTTGCAGCCTAGTGTTTTACACAAGCTATAGCTGCACAAATACACAATCTTCTTTTAGCACCTAAAAGTAGCATGGTGACTAAGAGACTGAACTACAAATTGGGACATTTCTGGTTTGAAAATCACCTCTGCCATGACTTTGCTAAGTGGCCTTAGGCAAGTTAGTCTCGGTTGCAATACAGGGGATAATTGTACAATCCAGTACTTGCCTTATAGGGTTGTTGTATCTTAAATCGCAAGATAACACGCGTGAAACACTTTGGACTAGAGATGGTCGCACTGGCTGATGTTTGCCTCAAACTAAGTCAATAGGATCATTTTCCTAGCTCAGTAAAAGCCCAGTTTGTCAGTACCCCCATCCCTATAGCAACTTTTCATCATTCCCCATTCCAACAGCACCTTCCTGTTTTCCTCTACTAAGGGCCAAATCCTGTCCAATTTTTCAGCCTGGATGTAGCCATCCCAATGGGTGGGGTGTGTGGTGGGGCAATTCTGGAGGCCTCTTCAAGATAAGGGTACATTTGTTCCCTTACTTTGGGGCTGCATTGGTGCTGGAAAGTTGGATAGGATTGGGCCCTAAGGCAGCAATTTTAAACACCCTTGCATGTGAGTAAGGGTGACAATTGACTATAATGGGACCTCTGAGGAGGGATGCATAGGATTGGGCTCTTACCTGGTTCCTAGAATAGATGGTGGAGGTGTTAACAGGGTGAAGAAGGGGAAGGTTTTTCTTCTCCTCTTCCTTTGTTTCCCTGTCACACTGTGAACCTGTGTGCCAAAGAAGTCATAGCTGCTGGAAGGTTTTTTTTTCCCTTTATTTAATCTCTCCCTCTCCTTTGTTGTCCTGGTGCTATGTGCTGCTCCTTAGAGCATTTGCCATGTTCACTGGAATTTGTAACCTTTCCAACGGGTCTTGCAAGCAAGGAAGAAGAGATGAAGGAACAGCTCCCCTATCCTCTGTTGCCGCACCATTGCCCCGAGAACGTAATGCAAGAAATAACTATGTGCTGCAAATCCTTTTGTTTTGGAGCTGGTTCGGAACAAAGAACAAATTTATTTGTTGCTCTTGGTCCCAGCCTGCTTCACTGGGCAAAAGAGGATTCCATGGTTGCTCCGTTCCTCCAGTTTTAGAATTGGGAGTTATTTGGGACTTCAGCTCCAGACTCCTTTCATCTCTGCTCTCTTGGGTAGGTTTGGCAGGGTGTGACTACAGGCTGCTTTCAGCACCAGATGCTGGACAGCTCCTGGCTGTGGTTGCTGCTGCAAAAGCTTGCACACCTCACCGATGCATTGTTTGCATTTAATCAAAGCGGGGTGGGTGTTTCATGTGCGTGTTGAAAACTCCACATTCTTTTCTATTATAATTATACATCTTCGAATGCTAATCCAGGCTGGCAGAAGTGGGGAGGGAGAGAGAATAGTTGTACTCCGATTTGCTGGGTTTTTTTATTTTTTGCTTAAATCTAGGAGTCGGGAGAAGAGTCAGAGGAGCACACAGTCTTTAAAGAAATGTTATTAAAAAAGCTTTTTGAAATGGTAGGGAATGGCCGCAGAGAAGAGGGCTGACCTGTTGACCACTTCATAATTTCTAAAGGCTTTGGGATAATTTCCTTGCTTGGTTACTGAGACCATCTTTCTATTGCTTGGTACAACTGTTTTTGGTCTTTGGAAGATGGATCTCTTTCTTCATGTTGTGCCCCATTTAGCTTGCAGTTTTGTTATCTCCTAGCTACTCCCTCCCTCCTACAATATGCTGGAAGTGGGTCATGGAGGGGTTTTGTCATTCAGACCAGGTCTTTTTTTTCCAATGGCCTGCAGATGTGCAGGAGTATTGCTGGGGAAGGAGCTGATAAATCCACTGAAATGGTCTACCTAGAATGTTGAACTGTGTGTGACCTTGACAAAGCCAGGCATCTGACAGTAGGTTGACAAGTGCAGCTGACAATGTGTTGAATCCTGCAGGAACTGTGGAAGGAAGAGGAGGCTCTTCTGACACTTGTTTCTCCTGGCTATCTGGATAAACACCTGTAGAGGGCAGAGGTAGATGTGGTGCTTTTTTAATGGAAAAAAGAACTGGGGTATCTAAAATTCCTGCCACCGTCTATTCTTTATCCTAATTGATTTTCAACAGTCGTTAGCATGCAATTGCATAGAGGCTTCTGTCTGCAGTAATTGTGTGTATAGAATACACAGAACATTATACAGGAAGGCTGAAATACTCAAACAAATATCACCTGGATCTGTTTGTCAGAAGGGAAAGGTGTATATGAAGAAAATGATTCACTCAGGCTTCTGTAGTGAGGTTTAATTCACTAGTCCAAGTCATACTCACAGGTTAGAGAAGGGAAAGAATGAATTCTCTGCCTCTCTAGAATGGACTTTCCAATAATCCTGCTGGGACAGCTTTGCCCTTACATCTATTCTGTTCATTACATTTCACTTGTATGTGTATGTGTGTGAGTTCCATCTTTATGTCTCCAGCTTCTTCTTACACTCTCTCCACACCAATCTGCTATTTCCTTTGCTCAGGTTTTTCTATATCACCAGATTATCAATGGCAAATACAATCAGAATGACCATGTCACAAATAGTACATACAAGCAGGTACAGGAGAAGCTGGGTAGAAATCCCATTGAGGTGAAGCACCAGTGCCTGGCCCAGCATACAGTATCTCTTTGTCACCATCATTGCCAAGCATTCAGTATTCAGACATTTCTTACATCCACATTTCAGGCTTCCAAGTTTTGCTTTTAACAAGCCTGGCTGCGGACCTGGGTTTCTTTCTTTCTTTCTCATCACCACCTCTAAGAAACGCGAGTCGACCATCATTCCCAATACCCAGTTAGAAGGACCACCAATATAAGAAAAGATCTACTGGAGGGCCCTCTCAGATCTGGAGCTGATCTCGATTCGAGCAATCTGAGCAATCTGAGCAGGTCCAGTCTGTACATGAAGCAGTGTGAAACTGTTGCATGGAGTGGCAGAGTTGGAGGGGTGGTGAACTAACAAGCCCCCAGCCCATCTATCTGCTGCCCTTTCCAGCCTGCCAGTCCAGTTGGCACACTGGTTCTCCTCCAACTTGTGGTGAGAGGATTGTGGCAACATCAGCCCCCTTCTCCCTACCCCCCCCCCCCGGGGCTGCTGGAGGTAGAAGGGGGAAGAAAACAACACATAAGCTGCTGTGGCTCCAAATAGTTTCTCCCCGCCCAGTGCTTGCCAAGCACCAAGTGGGCAGAGACCAGCAGTCTGGAGACCAGCCACCCTTCTGTCCTCCCCTTGTTTGCCTGGAGCTTAGCATGTACCCTCCTTCCTCTGTGCCTCTCCTCTTCTGAATGAAGTAGAGTTCATGATGGGAACACAACATGCTCCGCTACAGGAATGGTGTGAAGGAGGGTGGGTAAGTCCCGAGCTCCAGGTAAGGGAAGGGGAGGTTAGGGTGCCTCTCCCCCTCCTGTCTGAGGGGTGTGTGTGCTTGTTTGTTCCTTCTCTATCTGCTAGTGGGCAGGCAGGCAGGCAGGCAGGTG
>JAJKFI010019999.1:0-17100 GCA_029204185.1 Lerista edwardsae | reverse complement strand
GGTGGTAGAAGAGCTCTCGGGGTCTTCAGGGGTGAAGGGGTGTGTGTGTATGTGATGGCGATGGCTCCGGAGTTCAGAAATGATGCTTTGCCCGCATGCAAAAGTCGGCAGTTGGATTTCACCGCCTCCTTTGCTCTCTGCAGAGGTCGATCTCTTGACACTGGGCAGGCGAGCACAAAGCGCAGCGAGGAGCACTCCCACCCCCACAGCAGGCTCCCAGTTGCTGCCAGTGCCCTTGCAGCCTTGCTGTGATGCTGTGTGGCGCTGGCTGGCAAGGGAGCTGCCAGACTGGGGTGGGGCCGAGGGAGGGAGGGAGGGTGCAAGCTTTGTACAAGGGGCAGAGATCAGAGGACAGAACCTGATCGGGTGTGGGTCAGGCATTTATCCAATCCCAAAGATCTCTCGGACCCCATTTTCTGGGCGTCCTTCTGCAAAATGTTGCGCCGGGACCGAGGACCGCCACGTCTGGTGACCGACGCATCCTGTGACATCAGAGGTGCTTTAGGAAGAGCTGTGATGTCACCGTTTCAGTAGGGGAGGCGGGGAGCTGTTTTCGGCAGTGTGCCTGTAGCTGAGCTGTGCTCTGAGCGCTTCCCTGGCTGGGCCTGCCTGCCTGCATTGATGCCCGTCTTCTCCCAGGCTGGAGGCAGAGCCTGTGGATGACAAGCGCTGCCACTAATTAGGGGGACTGGCAGACACTTGAGTTTGGCCGACCATGAAGCCAGAGCTGGTGCTGCGTCTTCGGTGACATGCCATCCTCCGCTGACCTGCCCGCAAATGCTTTTCCTCACCCCGCCCCAGTATATTTGTGAGTCGCCGAGACAGCCCGGCGTGCAGTCTGTGCATGCAGATCTGGGAACACCTGGCAAAGCAGGGGTCTGATTGCAGGGGTTTGGATAGGAGGCTGCTGGGAGCCCTGCGTGAGCTTTCTCGTGCAGTACAGAAGTCCAGCAACTGTAGCCAAAACCAGGGCAAGCACATGAACAGGTTTGCAGCTTGCATGAGGTCCCAAGGTGCCTCTTAGAAAGCTTTACTCACAAGGTCCTGCTGGGCTCCCAGGTGATGATGTGCTGTCCAGGCTGCTTTGCTTTCCTTGGAATGTGCACTCTGACGTGCTTCCAAGAGCATGTTTCATTGAAAGCAGTGCAGGGTGGCTCAGCCGTCAGCCTTGCGATGCACATTGCATTGATTGGGTCCCATTCCGGAGGGCAGGCACTTGCTTCCAGAGATGGTTTGCCTAAGGCTGGGTGTCCTCCTGGATCTGTTCCCTTCTCTTCTCTCCCTCCAGTGCTTTTCACTGCAAGGGAACAACCCCTCTGGCAGCTGCAAAGGCTGCCTGCTGCCCATGTACTCCCTTGTCAGGTAGCTCCATGACCCTGCAGGGTGAGAGGACCCAGAGAGGAGGCCCGGTTGCATTCATACCTTCCTCCCTCACCAAAGCCATCTCCCATCATTTATAAACTGAGGAGGGTTAGTCCCCTCCTTTTGTTGCCTAACTCAGTAGGTGTGTGAGAATCCCTGAGCTAGCAAAGTGACTCATACAGGAGGCTGGTGCTGCAGGGCTTTTCCAAAGTCAGCGCTGATCAGGAGTGACAGCTGCTTGCGGCCGTGGTGAGACTAGCACAGAATGACGTCTACCCAGTGATGGGCTGTGCTTGAGGGGCTCCAAACCGAGTTGCAGAAGACCTCTTCCTTCCGTGCAGTTTCAGGATGCATTTTGCATGCATATGAATGCAAGGTGCATTCTCGAATTAGTGGGATGAGTGACACCTTTCCTGAGTAAGTGAATGGCAACAGGAAAGGAGGGCATTGCGATCACTTTTTCCCTGTAGGAAATCTGGGATTTGGAACCCTGCTAAAAGATCATGCCCTCATTGTAAGCTGCAGCGGATGCCGTCTTTTTCAAACTCTCATGGATAAAAGGCTTGTGGTCATCAGAGAAGCCACCATTTGTGGTACTAGAGACATTCAGAAATGCTGAAACTCTCCCCAGCCTGGCCACTAATCTGTTATATACATTTGAACAAATCTCTCTCTCTGCTCCTCCATAACTGCTTAAAATATACAGCCTCTCAACCGTGCTGAAACCAGGATGTTATGAGGTCACCAGCTGCCCACCACCAGATGATAAATATATATTTTCAGCGGCTGAAACACTGAGCCATCATGAAATCAGCAGAGTGCATCTTTATGGCCAGAATTCAAGTCTTGGCCACAAAATAGCCCAGCAGGTTGTTGTGCTGTAAACATGTCCATTATATGTATATCTGTGTGTCATTAATCTACCTCTGCCGGTTGGACGGAATACTTAAGGTGAGAGCGAGAGCCCTGGAGCTGTTTTTTTAGAACGTGTGTGCCTTATTTAAAATATATATATTTTAACATATAACATATCCACTTACAGTTTAAATAGCTGAGCACAAGAAATGGAATGAATTTTGCTAGACTTTCTTCTAACACATGGCATGAATTTTAAGTTGAGAGACTGTCTGCTTTTTTTCTGTAACAGGACTGTTTGAAGTAGCTGCCTCTACCTTTTGCTATGAAAGCATGTGCCCTATGGAAGGGCTGTGTGTATGGTGGTGAGCATGGCAATTCTGTGGGGGAAGGCAAGGACAAAAATGGTGTTCTCTCTCTCTCTCTCTCTCTCTCTCTCTCTCTCTCTCTCTCTCTCTCTCTCTGTGTGTGTGTGTGTGTGTGTGTGTGTGTGTGTGTGTGTGTGTGTGCGTGTAAAAGTAAGAGTACAGGAAGAAAGGCACATGATGAGAACTAGCAGGAAGCAAGGTTGAAGGCCGGGAAAGGGTTGAGGAAGTCATATTTCTGGAAGATTGACTGGTGGCTTCCTGACCACCAAGGAAGTATGAAACAAGTAGCTACACTCAGTGGAGTCTGGCAGTTAATACTCTGTGAATTGAATACTTTTTTCAACCACATTCTTTGATCATTGGGCAACCTGTCAAATTAATGAGTGATTTATGAGACCGTTTTGGTGATCTCTCGGCAGAGTTAATGCTTCTGTATTGGGTACTGAGGGTGGGAATTGCCCACTTTTGCATTTTGTTTGGTTTTTCTGCTGTTATACCAAAACTTTGGACTTAACACAGTGCGTGTTGGCCAGTGAATGCCAGATGCTCCTGCTTTTATTGTTGGTTTAATGATGAGTTCCTTCTGCATCAGCAAAGACCTAGGTCTAGGATCACAGAAAGACCCTTCTTCATCTTGAGGGGTGTCCAGAGTCAAGTGGGATCAACTGACATCTTGTTCTTCACATTTCTGTGGAAATTCTGTGTTGTACATCCAACCCACAAGTGAGAGAGGTGTACTCCAGGTGGGTCATGATCCAAATGAGAAGTAAAGTAGAATGTGTCTGGCAGTGAGAGCAGAAGGTTGTGTTTTTAATCCATTCACAGTTGGCAGCAAGCAGTTGTGGACCTAGCCAATGACCTGTCCAGGGACAGGGGAGGAGGCGGTTCACTTCTTCCACTGTTTCCCCGCCCCCTTGCGCCTCTCCGCTCCATCTCCACACCATGCCAGGCTCCATTTTGGAGCCGTATGATAGCAGGGGCAGGTGGAAGGGCCGAAATCACTCTCCTCTCGGCAAGGGGAGGTGCCTCGTCACCTCCTGCTCCAGGAGCACCACACCCAAGACTTTTGCTTCCCCAGACATAATGGTAGGCCCAGGACTGGCACCAAGTACACACCATTTATGATACAACAGGATTCTCTTCCTGCCACGTTCTGAGAACATGGTCATGATGACACATGATACCGCAATGACAAAAAAGAACTCTCTCTCAAATGCTTTACTTTCTGTGGCTGATTCCATTGTTGCTGACCTTGGGTTGTCACTCCTTCTGTCTTTCCAGCTTTGGGGCACATATGCAGTGTTGTGCCTGGGAGTTTTCTGGCACTTGG
Organism: Lerista edwardsae; assembly: GCA_029204185.1. Lineage (NCBI taxonomy): Eukaryota > Metazoa > Chordata > Lepidosauria > Squamata > Scincidae > Lerista > Lerista edwardsae. The sequence goes on along the minus strand of JAJKFI010019999.1, from coordinate 13,185 downwards.
TGAGATGGGATGTGAAGTTAACAGCAGCTCTGATCTTCAGAGTGCCAGACTGGCCTCAATGAGTGGAATTATTCACAGTTCTTAGACTGAGAGCGCAATCCTAAACTGGCGTTAGGCCGGCATAAACTAAGCCAGCAGAGTTTGGCTTGCACAAGGGCCACCATAAAGCATGTTTGGACTACTCTGAGTCAAGGAGGATGGTGCATGTCTGTGTGACGGCCTGTCTGGCTCCGAGAGTGGTCCGAACATACTATACGGTGGCCCTTGTGCCGGCCAAACTTTGCTGGCTTAGTTTATGCCGGCCTAACTCATTTTAGGATTGCACCCTGAATTAAAAGCTCTCTCCCTTCGCCAAGAAAGTTGTAGTGTTGGTAGATACCTGGGGCATGGATCAAAAGCAGAGTGCATGCTGGGAAGTTTGATGGTTCTGTTTTAGGAGGACTGTCCATAGCTGCTATGGAATGTCCATTTCAGAGCACTTCTGGAATAGTTGGTGCTAATGTCATGAGAGCCTTATTTGTTCTTCTGGATTCTCAGTTTTGGCATCTGATTCTGTTGATCGCTTCTTAGCAGAATTCCAAGACCTCAGCTTTTCACAACTTCTTGCCACTTTGAAACTTGCTGCTCTGCTATGGCACTGAGGCTTCTGATTTGAAAAGGGGTTCAGCTGGTTATTCATGGCAAGAATCTACTTGGTAGTAAAGTATAAGCAAATATATGTTAGACACAGACACCAGCATCTCTTGCGTGTTCACAGCCTTAGTGCCGAGAGAGGAATGAAGCACATAAGATTGTGTTTGGTGGCAATTTTGCAGTCAGAAAGGATACTGATTTGTGAGATCTTGACTTGAGAATCCTTCTTTGAATAAAAATGGGCAGGGGAGGCTTTCATCTTATCGGTGTAATAGCATCAGCCTGTTGTATAATGTATAGTCTTTTCCTACAGTGGGCTTATTCTACATCAGTCACTTGTAGAAATTTTGTCATCTTTTTCTGAAGCACAGATACTCTTCAGTGGGCCACAGGTCTTGTTCCTTTTCTTTCCTCTCACCTGGTTTGGCTTAACCCTTACAAAGATTGCTCCTTGTTTCCTTAATGTCTCCAGCTAGCAGTTGAATAACATCTTTCACTGAGTCCTCCTGGAGCTCCCAGATCTGGTACCCCCCTCCTCCATCCTGCCTGATCCGCTGACTAATTCTGGCCTGATTGTGTATCTCCTCCCACAGCTGTGACTGGCCATCAGGCAACTCTCGCTGGGATCCCCTGCCAACTGACCCTCCTAGCAAGCCTGAGTCCTGATGGGTTAATTCTGATTAACTAGCCACACCTTATTAAGTGAGCTCGGAGCCCTCTGGACTCAACCTCACCTGCTTGCGGATCGGTTGAGCATCAAGGCTGGCTCTTTGATTTTGATTATTTTTGGGTCTTTTGTACGTTGAGCTGCTTCTAACTTGGAGGTCATGAGTGACACGTGTGTGGTTCTGATTCAGGGCACAATCCTAACTAAACCAACTTTCCAGCACTGACATAGCTGTGCCAATGGGCACGTGCTGCATCCTGCAGTTGTGAGGGGCAGTCACGGCAGTCAAGGAAAAGGAATGTTTATTCCCTTACCTCGGACATGCATTGCCCTTATCCCAGTACTGGAAAGTTGGTAAGGATTCCACTGTCATTCTCTTGCCCCTTTCCTGGTTCTCCCCTCTTGCCTGATCCCCAACATCCATCATTTGAATCCATATGCATATAGGATTCATTAACTCCCCACAAATTATCTTTGGTAATCCAAATTGGTCTTCCTAAGGCTGCTTCTTTACTATTATATGCAGAGGACCTTGTCTTGTGCAGGGGAGGGTTAAAAAGAGGCCACCTTCTGTTTATGAATTCTATGATTACCTACTGCTTTTCAGCCAATTAATATTAGGTGCAGTTCATCAGTTCCATCCTCATTCTAGTTTCAACATAATGATTTCATCAACAGCAATGTTCATTCTTCCCCCCTTAACCAGTTTTATGTAATCAGTTAATAGAAGGTTGTTTTTTTAGGGGAGAAGGGAAATGAATGAAACATTCTTGAAATTACTAGAATTAATATATAAGTTCTCTGCTATACATACACACACTTAAAAATACCACCCAGCTCTTGGAAATCTAAGTGATTTTGCTTGACCTTCTTTTCTTGGACTGTCTGTAATGAAAGGTTCTGTTCCCCTTTCTCCCCCTTTCTATCCTCCATTCAGAGGAGACAGAAGATGATGGTTATAATAAAGGGGACTGGCTATATGGCTTAGTGGTCCAGTGTATACATGCTTACCTCAAGTCCCAGCTTCAATCCATACTTAAAGTCCCAGCTTCAATCCTTGGTGTCTCCAGGTAGGGATGAGTACAGTTCTTGTCGGAAACCCTGGAGAGATGCGCTCAGTCTTTGTTAATAATACTGATCTGGATGGACTAATGGACTGGTTCAATATAAGGAATCTCTCTAAGGGCCATGAAGTATTTCTTTTTTCATAAGGTACATGTACAGTTGGAGTTAATTGGAATGTGCCAGCATTTGTGAGCATGAATGTAGAAGGGAGATTGTGTACCCCGGCCACTGGAGCTTGGATTTGGAGCTTGGACTAATGGTGTAACCTTGGCCCTGGTAGTGTTTGGTGTGTTTTTTGGGTGGTGGTAGAAATCTGTGAACTCAGCTTTCAAACAGCATAAGAACATAAGAAGAATCCCACTGGATCAGGCCAAAGGCCCATTTAGTCCAGCTTCCTGTATCTCACAGTCACTCAACAGATGCCTCAGGGAGCACACAAGATACCTTGCCACCAGTGGCGCTCCTATGGGGGGGGGAATGCTGTGTGCGCAAGAGCGTGAGCTCTTATGTAACATAGCCCTTTCCACTAACTTCCAATCCATTTGCTGCTTGGAGAGCAAAGTCTCCAAGCCGCGAATGGCTCTGAAGGAGAGGAGGCTGCTTTACACAGAGGCTGCTTTACACAGGAGCTTGGGCTCCTGCACAACTACCATTCCCCCCTATCCCAAAGGAGTACTACTGCTTGCCACTCCCTTGCATCTGTCATTCAGAGATAGTCTTTATGGCTTGTGACCTGTGATGGACTTTTCATCCATAAATACGTTCAGTCTCCTTTTCAAGGCATCCAGGCCAGATGCCATAACCGCATCCTGTGGCAGGGAGTTCCAAATTACAGACATAGGAACCAAGTGTCCAAGAGCTTGCTAATGGTCTCTAAATGATGTCCACAATGTGAGCAGAGTTCAAAGATGGTGATGCTCCTGAAGGCTACTGAAACTCCACTATTCCGGAGTGTTGTGGCTTTTGTAGTCTCTTGTCCAGTAGCAATGGTGTGGTTTTAACTATTCTTTGTGGACCATAGGTTGAAAAATGTGAAATGGTACACAGGATAAATAAATACAACAAAGCGAAGAGAGCTTGACGACACTCAAGTGGCGAAGCGTAGAGAACCTGCACCTTTGCTTTTGTCCAAACGCTGCAATAAGTCGGTTTGTCACACTTACTGGGAGCCCCAGGAGGTGATTTGTGGTTTGTAGGTTCCATTAAGGAGATTTTTCTGACTGTTACTGCAGGGCTCAGTATAAACCTAATACTGATGTTGTGCCAGGTGGAGTACTGTTAAATCTTTTCTTCACAGTTATGCCTCTAATCCAGTTATGTAAAAAGTTCTTCTATTTGTGCATCTTAAATCCATTTCTGCAAAGTGTTCCTTATTGCTGGTTTAGAATGCCAGAAATCCCACGACTGCGAGAAGAATGGAATTTGTGTGTGATTCGCACCACAGGTAAACTAGTTTACTCTGTGGAGACACCTGATATGAGGACTAGAAAATGTTCAGGCTACAAATGTCAGGCAAAATACCCAACATTCTGGAAAGCAAACATTTTAGATATGTGGCTCACTTTTTTCTTTTTGTTTTACTTCTTGTAGCTGTGTCCCCTTCAACCCCTTTCTCTTTTTGGAAAGAGAAAGGGCTGTCTTAATCCTCTTCTTAAATATCCGGTTGGATTTGAGACCAACTCACAAGTTGGTCTGAACAAGTAGGAGTGAACTCATATTTAGCAGTGGGAGAGCCAGTAGCATGCCTGGGGGGGCAACATGCTATATTTTGCAGGTGCCTCAACATGCTGTGTATGGGGCTCCTCCCCCTGGCCTTCAGAGCCATTCCAGGCAGCAAGAGCAAAGCATGGAAGATGTCACTGCATTTCTCTTGCCACCCAGAATGGCTCCAAAGGCAAGGGGAGGGGCTGCATACACGGCGCATTGAGGCCCCTGCAAAACATGGTGCATTGCCCCCCTCTGGGAACGCTACTTGGGAGAGCAACTGTCCCTCTTTGCCTGAGCATGGCATCTTTTCCAGTGGCTACTGGTGTCTCTTCTGTATTTTTTTAGACTATGGATCACATTGTTGCTTTCTCCCCATCTCTTAATTGCATTAGCTGCTGCAGCCCCACCCCCGCAATCACTTACATGGCTCTCTCTTCCCAGGAAGGACTTTGAAGACCACTGGCATGTAGGATTGAAGCCTTATGGCCCAATCCTGTCAAGGACCCATGCCCCACTTCCATAGGCCCCATTGTGGTGGCACGAATGCCAGCCTGCCATTGCATGTTACAGAGCCACTGCCGGAAATAGCCAACTATGCAGCACACATAGTTAGTCCACACCCCCAGGCAAGGCGGTGGTGATGGCATTTTGTGGGAGTTTTGGGGTAGGGAGGGAGGAGGGAAGGCAGGGGATGTGGAGCAGGCTGAGGAGTGGATTTTGGCAGCAAAGTTGAAAGCCAGATCCTATCCCCAATTTTTCAACCTACCCTACCCCTTCTTCACCTTTGACGTATGCCAGCAAAACAGCTGGCACAGTTCCAAGGAGGCCATGGACAGCTAGGTGGCTTACTGTGAGATAAGTAAAAAGAATTTAAACTTGCCTCCGGCTATCTTTTCTTGCATTCTCATACCATAGCACATCTCACGCTCGTTAGCACAGCTGCTTGGTGGAAGGTGTGTGTGTGTGTGTGGGGGGGGGGGAAGAATTGGTTTGACAGTCTTGAAAATGCCATTGTAGCAAGTTGTACCTTTTTTTTCAGCTAAATAGCCACTTCTTGGGGTGGAGAATTTCACCCCTACCACTATGGTGATCCAGAGCAGGAATGCACAAGCCAGCTACTTTAAAGTAAAATCAGGCCCTGAACTAGACAAAGATATTTTTTGGATCCAGTTTGGCCCTTTTGAGAGGAAAAGAATCATGTGGTGTAATCTCTAAAGATGCCCGTTTATTTCTTCGTGGATGGCTATACCATGAAGGAAGGTGAGGTGGGTGGCAGGTGGCAGATTAGGAATTTCATTAAGTTCACTGTATGTAATGGGAGATGCACGGATAAGAGCCACAGGGTACAGGCCAGTTCTCTTACACCAACTTCATTGAATGAACGGGAGCTGCCCCAGGACACAGGTGTGTTTTTGTGCTGCTTCTGTCAGAGCGAACTTCCCACTGGGTTGTGCTGCATGCAGATTTGTGAGCCGGGATTATTATTTGGATTTTCCATCTTGCGTGCCAAAACCGGCCCAGCCTGCAGTATCTTCTTCTACAGCTTATTGACTCAGGCAGGATACTGGCTTGGACAGCTGATTTTGTGTGCGCCAGGGCTGCTTTTCTCATATTCATTATGTGAAGCGTAATTTTTCTGCTTGCTCTGTACAGGCCTGTGCAAACAGTATGCCGCCTCCCCCAAACTCTGAGCATAACTCGGTCTAATAGGAAGTCTCTCATTAACGCCACTGGGCAGCACTGTGCCTGCCAACTATAGTTCTCTGCAGCCCAGTGGTAAGTGGTGGGTTCATACTTTTATTAATGCTTTAGGGATGAAAATGAAATAGGTCTCTTTATTCCAGACCATATAATCTTTCAAAAATGAAATCAACACTTTAGTGCTGAGATCATAATTTCCTTGGCTGTGTGATTAACCTCTGCTAACTCACTGTAACAATTTTTGTCTTGCCGTTCTGGGCTGTGGTCGTTTTCTTTCTTTTTTAATCATTTCCCATGAATGCATTAAGACATTAACCAAAGCCACTTTAATGACTGTGGCGCGATAGGGGTTGAGTGGACTGGGCTTGGAAAATAGAAGGCGTGAACCCAAAATTGCTCCGTTGCTTGGTAATTATTATCCTTTGCGGGAACAGGGGCACCGGATGTTGCTTCCCTTTTATCTCAATAATATAATCCCATCAGTGTTCGGCAACCCTGCTAGCTGTGCTCCCAGGGTGCCAGGTAGGAACATGTGAAAATGGTTGCAAAGCTGGGAGGGGATAACAAGCCCTGGAAAAATCCTGTGCCTCTGTTTAGTATTCCTGTCAGAGCCCCTTTTGGCAACGGAGCTGACAGGAGCCCACGGTATCTTAACTGGCATTGTCATGAAGCACATTGTCTAGTTTGCAGGCAGGGCTCTATGCCTGGCACGCCTCATTTGCCGATTACAATATAGCATTTCGTAGCGGTCTTGCAGTCTTTGCGGGTGTGTGTGGGGGAGCTGTCGCTTTCTTGTCTTGCTTGCTGACTTTGGGCAAGGCATGTATGTGTTCATGTCTGATGTGCAGAGAAGAGAGCTTCCCCAGAAGGAATCCAGAGGAGCTGGCGAGAGCATGAAAAGGCAGAAGGAGTGTTCAGTTTTCCCTTAACTTTCTCTAAAAGGGAACATGTTGTTGTTCAGTCGCTAAGTCGTGTCCGACTCTTCGCGACCCCATGGACCACAGCATGCCAGGCCTCCCTGTCCTCTACTAGCTTCCGGAGTTCGCCCAATTTCATGCTCATCGCCTCGGTGACACTGTCTAACCATCTCATCCTCTGCCGCCACCTTCTCCTTTTGCCTTCCATCTTTCCCAGCATGAGGGTCTTTTCTAAAGAGTGCTCTCTTCTCATGAGGTGGCCAAAGTATTTGAGCTTCAGCTTCAGGATTTGTCCTTCCAGGGAGCAATCAGGCTTGACTTCCTGGAGGATTGACCGATTGGATCTCCTTGCAGTCCAGGGGACTCTCAAGAGTCTTCTCAACACCATAATTCAAAAAAAGGGAACATAGCCCGGGACAGAAAATAAAAAAGTTGGTAGACTCTGGAGATCTTGAATGTTAGAACATAAGAAGAACCCTGCTGGATCAGACCAAAGGCCCATCTAGTCCAGCTTCCTGTATCTCACAGTGGCCCACCAGATGCCTCAGGAAGCATGCAAGACAACCAGACACTTGTATCTCACTGCCACTCCCCTGCATGCAGTGATGTCATGCAGGGGGTACGCGGGGGTACGTGAGTACCTGTTTCTAGGATTACAGCTGGCCCCGCCCATTCGCCCGCCCACTCGTCGACTCCGCCCTCCGCAACGTTTGAATTTCCTGCATGTTTGAGTTGCCTGCATGTTCTCAGAGCCAGGCAGGCAGGCAGCAAGCAGAGCCTTTCCTTTCCTTGCCACTGAAAAATGAGTTGCTCTGGGGTTTTAACATGATGCCAGGCCTCCTTAACATGTTCTGGGCGTGCTGTGGAATACTGTTGCAACTGTTGGGTCAGTTTAAAATCATCCGAGGCCTCAAAAAGGGCTTTTTTCATGTCACTTCCTGCCACGACATCACTTCTGGCTTATGACATCACTTCCAGTGGGCGGGTCCCAACACGTGCCAATCAAAAGTGAGTACCTGTTCTTAAATCATTTAGATGACACCACTGCCTGCATCTGGCATTCTAAGGTAGCCTATTACCCTTGCATCACCCTGAAGGAAGACACTTGACTGAGACTGAGGTTTAACTATATTAAACACAAGTGTAAGTAATAAAATCTATGAAATGCCCATCCTTCACTCCCCAGTCTGGGTTAGGCAAAAAAAACCTGCCATCCATGGCCAAGTCGGATGACAGAAAAACATTCCTACCTGACCCTCATTGTGGGGGAAAGACCAAGTTTATTCTGTAGCTCAAGAAAAGGTCAAAGGCTACATACCCTGGTTTGAATCTCTCTTAAATTACCATATATAGCTGCATTGGTTCTTTAGCAAAAATGACTTGTTTAAATCAAAATAGTTATGTTACTACCTTCCCCTTTGTAAAAGTCGCCATCGCCTCTGGGCATGGGGGGGGGGCTGGCTCTTGTGTATCCTGCTACATACTGAGATAAAGTTGGTAATGACCTATGAGAGGGCCTTTTCAGCAGGGTGTACTGCATGTGGAACTCCCTACCACAGGAGGTTCAGCTGACTCCTTTGTTGAGTGTTCAGTTACCAGCTGCAAATATTTCTGTTCCTGCAAGTTCTTCAAGTCCAGTAATTTGGTTTTCTTTTGATGAGTTGTATTTCTACCGCTGTTTTTAGTCATAGTTATTTTTATACTCTCTTTACCCGGCTGTTACGTGTGTTTAAGATTGCTTAGCTGCCTTGAAAACCTCCTGCTTGGTGGTGGGAAAGCAAGACATATGCTTTAAAATACAATGCACTAATAAGTAAATAACAGATCCATAAAGCACAGTGCTCTGATAGCTTTGTTGGGACCAACCAAAAAGACATGAAATTGTACACATCAAGTTAGAGAACTCAAGTGCTTGGTAATGTGGTTTCCAATTTCCAGTGCTCTGAACACAGGGGAACCCAAACTGCTGTGATTAGGAACAGACAGGACAGCTGCAGTCAGCTTAAAATCACTCTGTGATTTATTGTTCAATGGTGATAGAAGGTCTTCTATCACCACATCGCAGAATCACTGTGATAAAATTCTGTTTGTTAAGGCTTTCAGCCTTAAGCTAACTAAAGGGAACATATCTCACAATGCAACAATGACTATACGAGAAAAACTGAAATCTTGTATGACCCTGGTTGCCATGAAAGACAATTTAAAAAAATTAAAGCTTATATACCACCTTTCTCCCGTAGGATCCAGGGAAGTTCATAACAAGAAAACAGCAGGAGTTAATGAAATATAAAGACAGGAACCATAAACCCATCATAAAATAATCATAACGAAGAATGTTCAGTAACACTCAGTGGACATGGGGGAGTCTGATTAGGAGACATTTTCAGCTTGTTCAGTAGCACAGAAGGGGTTGGATGTGGGGACAAAGAGCCAAGTGATGCTGGTTGACAATGGTGACATGATTTGGCAAGCACCTTCAGGCTGCAGGACAACATGTGGCAAGCTGCCTTGTAGTTTTGTTCTAGCAACCTGGCTGTTCCTGCGAGAGAAGTGAATCCGGCTACTCTATATGCAGATGATGATGCGCAAGTAATTCATTCATGTGATAAGCATTTTTCTGACTTGCTCAAGGACGGAGGCTCAGATTTCAATTGCCTGGAGGATCTGAGAAACATCTGGCTGTTATTGACTGACCTTCAGCAGATGGATGAAGCACCCGAACAGGGGAAGGTCGGGGCCCCTTCTGACCATCTCTGCTGTTGTGCCTCTTGGGACTGAGAGCAGGGCTTACCAGGGATGCTTGGGAAAGTGCATTGGGGCATTGCTCTCACCCAGCAATGTGGATAGACTCTGAAAGGGCCAGAAGGCATTTAAATTGTCTTTATTTGAATGGCAGTTTTCTGCGGGGGGGGGGGAGAGAGAGAGAGTTTGTTTGCGCTTCCGCTTGCATACAGTTGCATACAATGTTGCCTTTTTGCAGCCTAGTGTTTTACACAAGCTATAGCTGCACAAATACACAATCTTCTTTTAGCACCTAAAAGTAGCATGGTGACTAAGAGACTGAACTACAAATTGGGACATTTCTGGTTTGAAAATCACCTCTGCCATGACTTTGCTAAGTGGCCTTAGGCAAGTTAGTCTCGGTTGCAATACAGGGGATAATTGTACAATCCAGTACTTGCCTTATAGGGTTGTTGTATCTTAAATCGCAAGATAACACGCGTGAAACACTTTGGACTAGAGATGGTCGCACTGGCTGATGTTTGCCTCAAACTAAGTCAATAGGATCATTTTCCTAGCTCAGTAAAAGCCCAGTTTGTCAGTACCCCCATCCCTATAGCAACTTTTCATCATTCCCCATTCCAACAGCACCTTCCTGTTTTCCTCTACTAAGGGCCAAATCCTGTCCAATTTTTCAGCCTGGATGTAGCCATCCCAATGGGTGGGGTGTGTGGTGGGGCAATTCTGGAGGCCTCTTCAAGATAAGGGTACATTTGTTCCCTTACTTTGGGGCTGCATTGGTGCTGGAAAGTTGGATAGGATTGGGCCCTAAGGCAGCAATTTTAAACACCCTTGCATGTGAGTAAGGGTGACAATTGACTATAATGGGACCTCTGAGGAGGGATGCATAGGATTGGGCTCTTACCTGGTTCCTAGAATAGATGGTGGAGGTGTTAACAGGGTGAAGAAGGGGAAGGTTTTTCTTCTCCTCTTCCTTTGTTTCCCTGTCACACTGTGAACCTGTGTGCCAAAGAAGTCATAGCTGCTGGAAGGTTTTTTTCCCTTTATTTAATCTCTCCCTCTCCTTTGTTGTCCTGGTGCTATGTGCTGCTCCTTAGAGCATTTGCCATGTTCACTGGAATTTGTAACCTTTCCAACGGGTCTTGCAAGCAAGGAAGAAGAGATGAAGGAACAGCTCCCCTATCCTCTGTTGCCGCACCATTGCCCCGAGAACGTAATGCAAGAAATAACTATGTGCTGCAAATCCTTTTGTTTTGGAGCTGGTTCGGAACAAAGAACAAATTTATTTGTTGCTCTTGGTCCCAGCCTGCTTCACTGGGCAAAAGAGGATTCCATGGTTGCTCCGTTCCTCCAGTTTTAGAATTGGGAGTTATTTGGGACTTCAGCTCCAGACTCCTTTCATCTCTGCTCTCTTGGGTAGGTTTGGCAGGGTGTGACTACAGGCTGCTTTCAGCACCAGATGCTGGACAGCTCCTGGCTGTGGTTGCTGCTGCAAAAGCTTGCACACCTCACCGATGCATTGTTTGCATTTAATCAAAGCGGGGTGGGTGTTTCATGTGCGTGTTGAAAACTCCACATTCTTTTCTATTATAATTATACATCTTCGAATGCTAATCCAGGCTGGCAGAAGTGGGGAGGGAGAGAGAATAGTTGTACTCCGATTTGCTGGGTTTTTTTATTTTTTGCTTAAATCTAGGAGTCGGGAGAAGAGTCAGAGGAGCACACAGTCTTTAAAGAAATGTTATTAAAAAAGCTTTTTGAAATGGTAGGGAATGGCCGCAGAGAAGAGGGCTGACCTGTTGACCACTTCATAATTTCTAAAGGCTTTGGGATAATTTCCTTGCTTGGTTACTGAGACCATCTTTCTATTGCTTGGTACAACTGTTTTTGGTCTTTGGAAGATGGATCTCTTTCTTCATGTTGTGCCCCATTTAGCTTGCAGTTTTGTTATCTCCTAGCTACTCCCTCCCTCCTACAATATGCTGGAAGTGGGTCATGGAGGGGTTTTGTCATTCAGACCAGGTCTTTTTTTTCCAATGGCCTGCAGATGTGCAGGAGTATTGCTGGGGAAGGAGCTGATAAATCCACTGAAATGGTCTACCTAGAATGTTGAACTGTGTGTGACCTTGACAAAGCCAGGCATCTGACAGTAGGTTGACAAGTGCAGCTGACAATGTGTTGAATCCTGCAGGAACTGTGGAAGGAAGAGGAGGCTCTTCTGACACTTGTTTCTCCTGGCTATCTGGATAAACACCTGTAGAGGGCAGAGGTAGATGTGGTGCTTTTTTAATGGAAAAAAGAACTGGGGTATCTAAAATTCCTGCCACCGTCTATTCTTTATCCTAATTGATTTTCAACAGTCGTTAGCATGCAATTGCATAGAGGCTTCTGTCTGCAGTAATTGTGTGTATAGAATACACAGAACATTATACAGGAAGGCTGAAATACTCAAACAAATATCACCTGGATCTGTTTGTCAGAAGGGAAAGGTGTATATGAAGAAAATGATTCACTCAGGCTTCTGTAGTGAGGTTTAATTCACTAGTCCAAGTCATACTCACAGGTTAGAGAAGGGAAAGAATGAATTCTCTGCCTCTCTAGAATGGACTTTCCAATAATCCTGCTGGGACAGCTTTGCCCTTACATCTATTCTGTTCATTACATTTCACTTGTATGTGTATGTGTGTGAGTTCCATCTTTATGTCTCCAGCTTCTCCTGTACCTGCTTGTATGTACTATTTGTGACATGGTCATTCTGATTGTATTTGCCATTGATAATCTGGTGATATAGAAAAACCTGAGCAAAGGAAATAGCAGATTGGTGTGGAGAGAGTGTAAGAAGAAGCTGGGTAGAAATCCCATTGAGGTGAAGCACCAGTGCCTGGCCCAGCATACAGTATCTCTTTGTCACCATCATTGCCAAGCATTCAGTATTCAGACATTTCTTACATCCACATTTCAGGCTTCCAAGTTTTGCTTTTAACAAGCCTGGCTGCGGACCTGGGTTTCTTTCTTTCTTTCTCATCACCACCTCTAAGAAACGCGAGTCGACCATCATTCCCAATACCCAGTTAGAAGGACCACCAATATAAGAAAAGATCTACTGGAGGGCCCTCTCAGATCTGGAGCTGATCTCGATTCGAGCAATCTGAGCAATCTGAGCAGGTCCAGTCTGTACATGAAGCAGTGTGAAACTGTTGCATGGAGTGGCAGAGTTGGAGGGGTGGTGAACTAACAAGCCCCCAGCCCATCTATCTGCTGCCCTTTCCAGCCTGCCAGTCCAGTTGGCACGCTGGTTCTCCTCCAACTTGTGGTGAGAGGATTGTGGCAACATCAGCCCCCTTCTCCCTACCCCCCCCCCCCGGGGCTGCTGGAGGTAGAAGGGGGAAGAAAACAACACATAAGCTGCTGTGGCTCCAAATAGTTTCTCCCCGCCCAGTGCTTGCCAAGCACCAAGTGGGCAGAGACCAGCAGTCTGGAGACCAGCCACCCTTCTGTCCTCCCCTTGTTTGCCTGGAGCTTAGCATGTACCCTCCTTCCTCTGTGCCTCTCCTCTTCTGAATGAAGTAGAGTTCATGATGGGAACACAACATGCTCCGCTACAGGAATGGTGTGAAGGAGGGTGGGTAAGTCCCGAGCTCCAGGTAAGGGAAGGGGAGGTTAGGGTGCCTCTCCCCCTCCTGTCTGAGGGGTGTGTGTGCTTGTTTGTTCCTTCTCTATCTGCTAGTGGGCAGGCAGGCAGGCAGGCAGGTG
>JAJKFI010019998.1:10654-30544 GCA_029204185.1 Lerista edwardsae | reverse complement strand
AGGTGCACTTCAGGGGTGGCAAAATTGGGGAGTCATGAAAGCATGGGCTGCCCTTGAGTCCATGTTACAGAATTGTGAAATAATGACATGAAAATATGATCACCTTTGAGAAGTTGAGGATTTATTCTTTAATAGGAGAGGCCAGTGTTAATATCCAATTTCACACACATGCTGGAAATTAAATCTGGCATTGAAAACATAAATGAGAGCTCGGCCCTGATGAGTTTCAGTTTGGATCAAGCTGCGTGGGGACTTCTAGTGACTTGCAGCTGTCGTTCTCCTCTTGTCTGTGAAAAGTGATGGATTAGCAAGGTCCAAAAACCTTGGCTCACGAGTGGCCAATAAAACGACAGAGCGCCCAGGGGCTCTAGCCCACAAAAGCTTATGGCACAATAAATCTGTTAATTAAGGCAATTTGTTCTGTTTTTGCTGGCAAGTCATCTGCTGGAATGGTGGGTTTTTGCTTGACCTGCTAAAATAATAGTAATGGTCCTTTGCTTCATCATCACTACCTCCATATTGAGTTTACAGGTAACTTCTGACAGCCAGGTGGCTTTTTTGCCCTGTAGTGGAAGGGGCCAAGGCATAGCTGCATGCCAGTGCTGGGATACTGGAAGGTAGGCAGGACAGGGCGCCTTGCCCTGACCCAGGTTCACTGCACTCTTTATATTGGCAGGTAGTTACAGCTAACAAATAAAAGAGAAGTACAGGAGTATCTTTTTAAAATATAATGAGCCCTTTGTGAGCTGTGGCATTTTTCAGCTGCTTCTACCCAGGGATCTCCCTCACTCAGAGGCATCTTGTCAGCACCTCCAACCAAGTGTCTTAAAAAACAACAACCCAGATACTTATCATGCTCCTGGCCCGCCCCTCGCCACATCTCTCTCTCTCTTCAACTGTGTCCTGCAGAGTCTGAAATCAGTTGTTCCCACATCTCAGAGATGCAGTTGGAAAAAACAAAACTATCTGAGCGAAATCTTTGCAATAAGCATTCAAGCTGCAATGCTCTTATCTTGTCCTTCAGTTCTCTGTAAAGGTTGTGGAATCCATTTCCCAGGTTGGAAAAGGAAAGAGCGGGGATTCCCAGTGGGTGGTAGAGCATGTACGGGACATGTCGGAATAAGGGCCGCAGGGAGGAATATGAAGGGTTTTGAAAGGAGGGAACGTAGTTGTCTGTGCAAATGCATCAAGCTAATGGAGAAAGGGTGGTTGCTGTTTTTTGCTTTTATATAGGGAAGCCTGCAATGTTTGGGGCTGTTCAGTCTAGAAAAAAGGCACCTGAGAAGGGACATGATTGAGACATAAACATATGCATGGGATAGAAGGAATTTATTTTTCCTCTTGCACAGCACCATAACCAGGGGACACCCATGAAAACTGAGTGGCAGGTGAGTCAGAACAGACAAAAGGACTTATTTCTTTCCCTACCATGTAATTAGTCTGTGGAACTCTTTGCTACAAGATATTGTGATGGCACCTGGCCTAGATGCCTTTAAAAGGAGATTGGGCAGATTTATGGAGGAAAAGTCCATCGCAGTTTACAAGCCATGATGACTGTACACAACCTCTGGATTTTAGAAGTAGCTTGTCTCTGAATGCCAGATGCAAAAAAGTGGCAACAGGATACAGGTTGTCTTGAGTGCTCCCTGAGGCATCTGGTGGGCTACTGTGAGATACAGGAAGCTGGAATGGATGGCTCTTGGCTTGGTCTGATAGGGCTCTTCTTATGTTCTGTCTTGGGAGTGGAGCAATGAGCATGATCTGAAATACATGGCTAGCACATTTGTAAGTACAGCTAAAGAACAGGCATACTATACATTAACATATGCACAAGTTATGCAGTTGTGCTAACTGGGCAAGAGGCACTTTTCCAAGTGGTGTTCCTCTTATATTTAGCAGGGGGAGAGTAATTGTCCCCTTCACCCCTGTGCAGTGTCTTTCCTAGTGGCTGTTGCTGGTGGTGGCATTTTTTTTTAAGATTGTGAGCCCTTTTGGGACAGGGAGCCATTTAACTTTATTATTACTATTTGTCTGTAAACCGCTTTGTGAACTTGTGTTGAAAAGCGGTATATAAGTACCTGTTGGTTGATTGATTGATTGATTGATTGATTGTGTGCTCATTTAGTCTTTGTTAAAGAGCATGTCCAGAGGGCCTAGTCTGGTTCAGGTCCAGGACCAGAAGGAGAGGGCTTTCATCTCAATCCCAGTTTGACTAGGGAGGAAAGCTGCATTAGCACCATAGCAGGAGGATGAAGCAGCATCTAGTTTCACCCTGAAGGAATAGAAATCTGTGGGAGATCTTCTTAATAATAGCACACTTCTCAACAAGTGAAGAATCATTACTCTGTTGGGGAAAAAGCTGTGGACTTTTTAAAAAGGGGCTATATGAAGAGAGGTGGTCTGAAGGCACTTGATGAAGCTCAGAAGATCTGGATGGAAAAGGGCCTGGAAACACTTGACTTCAATGGATGCAAGGCAATGTCATCAATACAAATGCTGAAGAATATCAATATGAAGAAAGGCCATCCTTGAAGGCCATTTATTTCGTTCCGCCTCCATTGCTCTCAATACAGTGTATTACTTGGACTCAATGTGGACAGCAGCTCTCAGCACAGAGTGTGGGATATGTCCAGCTCCTTTGCCTAAAACAGGTTCTTGCTCTGTTCAGGAAGTCAGCTGTGTGGCATGTAAATTGCTGTTTAGCTAATATAGTCTGGGCCCTGGCTGCTGTGTTGTCTGATAGGGGAGCCCAGGGGCTGAAACACTTTGCATCTCTCAACTGCAAGAATTGTAAATGTTAATGCAGAGCTGCGGAGCCTGATATTAGAGACCCTCCTGGGGGAACCAGTTGCGGGCCAAAATCAGAGTTGTTTGGGATTCTGACTCACCTGCTTACATTCAGATTTGTCAGTTTTGATCATTGGTTCACATTTCAAGGTTGCAAGGTTTTGTTTGGGGGCAGCAATATCTTTCAGAAGAGGCCTGAAATGAGGAGAAAGGGATGACACAGTGGACTGGAAGAGCCAGTGTGTATCCTCCCATCTGGCCCATGTCGTGGAGGGGAGCAAGAGTACACTGTTCGCCCCGTTTGAGGACCTGGTCCCACTTTCACCATCCACATGGGGACAGATCCAAAGCTGGCCTGAACAGGTATAATCAATAGTGAAATTCAGGGGGGTTGCCCAGGTTCTATAGAACCGGTTGTTAAATGGCCGGGCCCCGCCCACTCGCTTACCTCGGCTGGCTTCGGTTTTTTTTTTTGCTTTGGCTATGACATCATAGAACCGGTCGTTAATTCATTTGAATCCCATCACTGGGTATAATCCAACACTTGCAGGCTTGAGAGCGCAATCCAAGCTGTGCCCTTGGGCTGACGCTAGGCAATTGGGTCGGCCCCATGTCAATAGTGCTGATGCAGGGGCACGGACTGGCATACCCACATCAGTGCTGGTGCCATTGGGCCAATACTAGCAGCAGTGTCCGTCAAAGGGCGCTGGCCCAAGGCCCCGCTGGGCCACTCCTGCGCCAGCTGAACTTGGCTGGAGCAAGAGCAGATCTGGGTGGAAGGAGGGAGGAACTGGGCGGGGTGGGTGGCCCGGGAGGTGGGCTGGCCCTGGGAGGGGTGGGGCTGGGATGCACACTCAAGCCTCTGTCCCTAGACTGCGTGGCCCTGATTTGGACCATGCGGCTTCCTCCGCTCATCCGAGGAACCCATTGGAGCCTCCCTTGGGGCAAGGGTGCAAACGTGCCCTTGCCCCGTGTAGGCTCCCCAGCGCTCCAAAATTGTGCTGGATACAGCGCAGGCCCCCAGTTTCACTGTTCCAGCGCACCTTACGATTGCACCTTGATTCATGATTGTCTAAATAAAACCAGGTTGAATTTTGCCACCGGTGCATTGCTTATTATGCGAGTCTCAGGGGACATGTTAACAGCCAATCTCATCTAGTATAAGTTATCAATATGAGTTACCAGTATGAGTAACAAGTATGATCAATGCTTGAGAATGCTATTGACGCCTTTCTCCAAGTATCTGTTTTACATAGGTAATTTATCTATTATCCAATATCTTGGACCTCGCTTTTTCTACCAAGTTCCCAAGGCGACTTGCAGTGTAACTTTAATAAAGTATATCATACAATAAAATAATAATTACAATAAAATAGTAATGTGTATAATAATATACAATACAATAATAATGTTGCATTTCTTAAATGCAACAGGCATTAGCTTTCAGGCAGATGGGCAGTGCAATCCTAACCTGCTCTGGAACAGGCAGGTCCTTCAGCCTGTGGTATCCAAGTGCAGATGAGGACTGCGCTGGAGCTCACCACAGGGCAAGGGAATGTTTCTGCTGTTGCCCACAAGTCCAAGTGCCCTGCCACGGCCCAGATCAGGGCCATGCGGTCCAGGGACAGAGGTTTGGATGTGGCCTAATGGGCACATCCAGTCTCCTCCCTTCTCCCCAAGCTGCCCTGCCTGTGGGAATGCCTTCCCACCACCCTCCTGCTGCCCTGTTCCCCCCCCCCCCAAAGCCCATGTGCTGGCCAAAATCAGCCAGCTCAGGCGCGACTTACCTGGGCATCTCCTGCAACTGCGGCCCTGTGCCATTTGCGCTGACACGGGCATGCTTTATAGTATGTTCGCAACAGTGCTGGCCCAACACAAGCAACTCCTATTGGTCCAGCTGCATCAGTGGATTAGGCCCTAAACCAGCTGCAATACTTGAAGGTCTCTGAACGTGTGGGTGTGCAGATTCGTCATTACCTGGTATCTAAGAGTCACCCAAGTAGTTGTCAGTCATAGGTATGTATCAGAGTCAGATTCATTACCATTCACCATGTTCACCATCAGAGTTGTTGTTCAGTCGCTAAGTCATGTCCGACTCTTCAGAATTGCTAACCACTGTCATGGCTGTGGCGCCCTCTGTTGGGAAATCATAACCCCAAGGAAACCAGGTTCTATCCCTGCACCTAAACAAGCTAAAAGTGAGTGATTTAATTCAAGAAGGCTTCTTAAAAGAGTGCTGCTAAACGGCTGAGTTTAATTTTAAGTGAGTGTTTGGTTTTAGTTGGTTCCAAACAGCTGCTGGTTTGAAAAGGTTTTGTTTTGTAACAGTGTTCTAATTTTTCGTTTATTTTCTTGCACATTGCTTCAGGTGTTTTACAGTGCTGTCGCTAATAGGCTCGATGCATAATAAGAAGCGCCAGGAGAGGGTGAATCGTAACCTCTCGGTGCAAACGTGACATTTCACAAATGGAGTGGAAATGGCTTTCTGTGAGTTCATTCACTTAATGCTTCTTGGCAGGACAAGTGATCTCAGAGCTGCTGAAATAGTGGAAGCCCACTCTGGACCCGAAGAGCTGTATCTTTCCTGCACACAATTGGCTTAAGGCCATGCGTCAATGGGGAAGACAGAGGTGTATTTCTTGTTTGTCATTTTTGAAAGAAACCAGGCAAAATGTGTAAATGTGTGCGCTCTCATAGGAGAGATGCGCTCTGTTAGTTGGTTGCAGGCAGCCCTGGTTGTTATTCCCCCGTCTTCTGAAACAGGGCTGGTGGCTACGCATGAGAAGCTCTTTCCAGTAATCCTGAGCTTTGGAACTCTCTCTCTGGGAAGTCTGCTGATATTTGTCTTTTTTGACCCATTGGTCAAAGATAAAAAAAAACTTCTTAACCCAGCGGGGTTTGGGTATCACAGCAATTTGCCTGTTGCTTAGTGCTGCTCTTCAATTTGCTGCTCTCTCTCTCTCTGTTCGAAGTTCCTATGTTATGTGTTTGATTGACATCTTACATTTTCTTCTTGTTTTAATTGCTGGTTCGGGGTGGTTGATTTTATTTTTCACTCGGTTACCTGCCTTGGGTATTCAATGTATTGTAGAGAGATGGAATAATATACTTCTAATTGACTTGGGAGGGGGAATGCAGCCTATAATTAATTCAAAGGGGTTATACTGCAGGGGAAGGATAATCTTGCTGGTATTTGTCAGGTGCATGTGTGTAAGCATGCAAATACTTAAAGACTTGTAGTTGGTTACTGAGAACATAGGTGAACATTGGTTCACCGATCTCAGTATTGCCAACACAGACCAGCAGTCACTCTTTGGGGTTTCAGATAAAAATTCCTGACTTACCACCCAGGTATTGAACTTGAGATCTTCTGCACAGAAAGCAGGGGCTCTCTCACTGAGCTATATAGCCCTTCCCTTAGTATAGTGGAGAATGCTCAACTTCTTTTTAAAAATAAGTGCCCCGCTGGATCAGGCCAAAGCCCATCTAGTCCGGCTTCCTGTATCCCACAATGGCCCACCAGATGTCTCATGGAGCACATAATAAGATACTTGCATCTTCCTGCCCATCCCCTGCATCTGGCATGTACCCTATTTACCCTTGCATCCCGCAGTGAAGACACCAGACTGCGGCTTGTGTTTAGCTTTATTAAACACGAGTGACCAATTTTTAAATCGTGAAGCCTACTGAACACACTGTCCCTCCCTTGTCAGTCTGGGGTAGGCAAAAAAAAAAAAAGTTGGCGTAAAAGACAACATACTATTTCAAAGGCTCTAGTAAAGAATTTCAGGCGCTAATATCCACTACGAGGCATTCCCTTGAATAGTCAGCTTAACGTGGTTTCGCCAGCTAGCTTCTTTGCAAATTGAATCAAGATTGAAAGGCTTGTCACCCCCCATACCACCCGGAGACTTGTTTTTGTTCATAATCTTTCTTCCACGGCAAGCCGAGTCTTGTGGGGAGGCCCTTGAAGTGCTGCTGTCTTTGGATGTAGATAGGGGAAGGCCCACGAAGTCGGCGATGCCAGGGATGTCCTGAGTCAGAAAGGCTTCGGAAACGCGTGGGAGGCATTCTCGGGGGAGCCACCCTACGAGCCCTGTCAGCCAAGCTGGCAGCCTGCAAGAAGCAGAGCGGTGTTTCCTGACTGAGTTCACCAAGGAACAATTAATTAGGTGGAGAAACACAGTTCGGGGCTGGCGCATGAAAGCAGGAGTAGCGGCAGAGGCAGCCGCAAAGATCGAAGGTGGGAGAAGAAAGCGGGCAGGAGGAACAGGTGGGAGATGGAGCAGAAAGCTGGGCATGCAGGAGGGCAGAGCTGCTGGTGCGAGTATGAGCTGCAGCAGCAACAAAGGTGTATTCTATTATGAAGGCAAAACGATTCCCCCGGAATCCAGATCCCAGCCACAGATTCCAGCCACACTCCTGTGGCTGTGCTGTCATTGCATGGGCAATCTGTTTCAGGCCTGTCTTGCTGCCCTGCAAGTGCCCAGGTTGGAGAATGGAAGAGTGAACCCAGCAGCACAGCTATCTAGGGTAGAGGGTGCAGCACAGTAAGTATTGTAGGCACTGCCATGTGCCATGTAAGCAGCCCCTCCCAGTCACTGTCAACAACTGTGTTACCGTCACTGCCCAAAATGGCTCTGATGGCAAGTGGGAGGGGCCTCTTCCGTGGCCCATTGAGGTGCCTGCAATCCTTACTGTGTCGCTTACCTCGCTACGCTACTGGGTAAGCTTGAGCGGTTTTATGCATACTTCACTGTGCCAGAGAATAGCTCCAAGTATGAGTATGTACACAAGCACATTCAAGTCCTTTCAGACCTTCCATGGCTTGGAACCTGTGACAGAAGAGTTACTAGGTAAGCCTGACCTAAACCTCTTTTTGGGGGAACTGCAAGCTTCAGGCTAGTGCCAATTTACCTGTAAGGCGTTTTCCTTACTGCAGTATCCGTGCCATGTGCCCTGCAGAAACAACAGAGAGAACAGTCTGCCTTTTAAAAAACCCATTTTGTTACTACTTGTTTGGGTTCTCCTTTCCTTTGGTGACCCTCGGGACAATTGCATTTGAGGTTGTATATGGCGCATGAAGCATACTGAAATGCTGTGGGGAGAGGCCATTTCTCAGTTCTACAGCATCTGCATTGCATGCATAAGATTCCAGGTTCAGTTTCTGGCATCTGGAGGAACATCTGTGAAGTCTCCTATCGGAAACCCTGGAAAGCTACTACCAGTCAGTGTATTCTGTCCCCTTAGATCCTAGTCGGTGGTAGTAGTAGTATCAGAAGTCTTCACCACCATCACCACTTCATTAACATCAAAGAAGTCTTCACCACTATCACCACCACCATCAGCATAGTATTGTCCAGTGGAGCTGTTCCATGGGGGAGCATCTCTTCCTGTGAAACTGATTGGGAGGCATCTCTGACCAATTTCTCAGCAGCTTTTGATTCCACTCATCTTGGTATTTTTTCTGGGCTTCCTGGCAGGGACGGACTTGGGGGCACTCTTATCAGGTAGGTTTCAGAAGGAGGCATTAAGAATCAGATGCTCAACCCTTGGCCCTATAAGGTTCCATCTTGTCTTCCATGCTGTTTAACATGTTTATGAAGCTATTTGGGAGACATGGTTGTGGGGTGTGGACTGTGGTGTCCCCTATGGGCTAATGGGTTCAGTGCTGTCTGTGACAGATCAGGAGAGAGATCTTGGGGTGAGACAGCTCAATGAAGGTGTCAATGAAAAGGCCCATTTCCTTGCTCAGGATAATTAAAAAGGATTGATAATAAAACAAAAGAAAATATTTCTTTACTCAGTGTGTAATTAGTCTGTGGAACTCCTTGCCACAGGATGTGGTGATGGCATCTGGCCTAGCTGCCTTTAAAAGGGGATTGGACAGATTTCCAGGATGGAAATGCAAATGTGAGGATACAAATATTTTACTAAATAAATATAGATGATACTGACATTGATGGGCCAGTGAGTTCACTTGATATAAGGTGAGTCTTAACTTTCAGCAGTCCTTGGATAGTCAAGAGAATTGCAGTCTTGCACATGCCCTGTTTGCTTGCCCAGTGACTTTGGACAATGGAAAAATGGTCTTGCTCACATCCCAAAGCCTTCAGTGTCCTTGCCTCCTGCACTTTCTAGAGGCAGCTAGTGCCTGTTTCACTCATAAATATTTACTGTATGAGGTGTGTGCATGCCTGCACTCTGCTGTAATAAAATCATCGTCTGGGAAGAAAGCAATGTCTGATAGTTCAGAATGGCTCACCAGTGTACGTTACGTTTCCCGCTGCAAATGACCGACACCATCACTTAGGTCCTTGAATCATTTATTAAGATATGGTGCTCTATAGCAGTGCCTGGATGTTGCAAGGGATGATCCCCCTTCAGTGGCCTGGGGTGCTATATGGGGAAACTGTCCAGACCCTACAGGCTAAATAGACATCCCTCTGGGACAAGATGTGCCACTTGCCTCTGGGTCCCTTTTCTTGCCACTAAGATCCCCTTTCACTTCTCTGCCGGCATAAATGGGTGTAAATGACACTGACACTTGCTCAGAGGCTCTTTGCACTGACAGTGCAATGTGAAGCAGTCTTTGTGTAACTGAGATCTCATCGGCACAGTGGGGGTGGGGGTGTTTTCTGGAGGATCAACTAACCTGCATTAGTTAATGCATACAGTTTTACTCTACAAAACCTTGCTTTTTTTTTCCTTGCTGGTTTTTCCACTTCGCATTTTTGAAAGGTACCTGTATTGTGTGAACGCCCAGAAATTAGTAACGGGTGAAGCCCCTTAGTTTGGAATTAAGCTTAGCAAAATTGCAACCGGCCAAATTACATGTTACAAGGAATGCGTGTTTCAAACATTTCTTATTGAACTGTTGCATTTGAAGTAGCGGGTGGACTGCAATAAAACTGTGTTGCGAGTAGGAGGGCTTTAATACCCACCCACTTTGGCTATGATTTCAATTGGATTGTGTCCTTCCCCTGCATGCTATTTCCAGAATAAAAAAAAATTCCATTGGGTGGGTGGGGGAGAAGGTATTATTCTGCTGTGGTTTTGATGTATCCTGTGCAATGACACTTCCGACCCAGACACATTTTTCTCATCATTGTCTATAGTTTCAGGAGAGCAGATCTCAAATTGTGTTTTCATGGAGCACATTTCAAGAACTGAAATTTTTGCTTTTCCTTTCTTTTCAAAACCACCGAGTGCTCCTCTTCAGTGGCTGCTAGTTCCTGGCCTGTTCGCACTGTGCTCAGATCTGTCCCAGCAGTTTCACGTAGATGAAGGCAATGTTGACACTGATGCGCGATGGCGTGCTTGCTTGTTGATTGCAAACATCATCCTGCGCTTTTCGTTTACCACCAAAGCCCAGCACAAGCAGCCCCTTGGGGAGATGGGACTTGAGTTTGGATTCGGCAACAGTTTGCTGAGATAAAGCTTGAGGCAAGGTTCAGGGTGGAGGTGCAGCCTGCAATCCTAGCCACACTTACCTGGCAGGAAGCTCCAGTGACTATAATGGGACTTCTTAGTTGTTATGCATAGGTTTGGGCTCTAAATTGACTGTTGCTTAGCCATAGGATAAAGCTGGAATCAGGGTTGGAAGCAAACAGAATCAGTTTGGGGCATGGATGGGGGTCCTGTCAAACAGCCTTGCAGGCAGGGACTGGAAGCAAAGAGGAACCCAAATGTTGGTTCAGGGAGTGTTTTTCAGTGATCTGGAACCCAAACCTAAAACCTCTTGGATGTCTTGACCTAGAACTGCAATTAAATCCCTGATCACAAAAAGTGGAAGCCAGCTCAGAATAAATGGTTCCATAATCAGGCCGTCAGCTTGCAATAGTATGATTGGTTTGTCGTGCTGTATGTGTGTTATAAAGAGCTTTAAAAGATGAGAAATGGGTTTTCTCAGGTTAAGGAATTACCGCAGCATTCACTGTATAGAGTTACACTGCAAGCAAAGCTGGTTTTGTTATTCGTTTGCATGACGTGCATCTAAACAGATTGAAAATTCAAAGGGTCTGAACTGATAACAGGAGTAGCTAGAGAGAAAATGATTAATTAACATGAACGGTTGAGCTTCCTGCTCATAGGCCGTATTCCACATGCGTAGCCATGAGGTTCAGGCGGGGTTCTGTTCACATAGTTGTCTTTGTGTAGTGGCAGCAGGTGAATTATCTGCTGTGTCCTAACAGTGTGCAAGCAACTGCTTTGCTGTGCTGCCAAATTCAGTTCCATGCTTTCAGCATTCATCAGGCAGCTGCTTCTGGTCTCCTGACTGAATAAAGCAAGGATAGAGTTCTTGGAGCCTTAGTGGCTGACTTCTCAAAATATTGTATAGCTTTTCTCACCACTCTGTGACAACCTGCACTGGCTTGCAGGTATAGTGAGCCTCCGATGAAGGATAGGACATTAATTCCGTGAACTTTTTTTGCCTTTCCTTCCCCTCCCCATTTCTTACTTTTCTCTAGGATTCAGCCACTTGATCTTTTGCGCAAGGCCTGCTTTCAGTCTCAACGGTAATGGCCATATCCTTGCAATCCGTACTAATTTCAAGCATATTAGTACCCCACCCAAGGCACCAATCGTGCTAGCAGTTCTTTCTTTGCCATCTCAAGGAGTGTGAAGGAAGGACACATATAATGATATGTAAAGAACCTTTTTGATTGCTCTTTTGCAGATATCAGATCATTTAAATGCATGCAGATGGGAAGTTGCCTGCTGCATACTGGGCTGATGTAATTACAAAATAAACAAGGCCAGCACACCCTGGCCCATGATAATCCTGGCATCTGTTGAGGAGAAGATATTCATTTTAGCATGGAGCTTGAGTCTGGATGGGCAGCATAAGAAGACGGTTGATTGGAAAATAATGTTTTTGTGCACAGAACATTCAGGCTGGTATGTTGTTGCTGAAGGATCCCTGCTGAGAATCCATCATACAGGGTCAATTCGCAGGGGCGAATCTATTTGAAAGGGCGCCCATTGCGCCCAATGAAAATGCGCCCCTAGGGGCACGCAACGTCATGACATCACATTGTGATGTCATGACATAGCGCCCCGCCCCTTCTAAGAGGCACGTTCTGTTCACTGCCGCCAGCCCTTTAAGGCCGGCATGAGCGAACAGAACGCGGCTGGGGCGCCGCGTTCTGTTCGCTGCGGAGCGAACAGAACGTGGCGCCCTGGCCGCGTTCTTTCTGTTCGCTCGTGCCGGCCTTAAAGAGCTGGCACGAGCGAACAGAACGCGGTGCCGCCCAGCGCCCCGCCCCCCTTGAGAAGCGGGAGGGGGCACCGGGTGGCAGCGCGTTCTCCTCGCTGGCTCTTTAAAGCCAGCCGGAGCGAGGAGAATGCGGCACAGGGAGCGGGCGGGCCGTGGGTGCCATTTTGGGGGGGCGGGTGCCATGCGAACGGCGCCCCCTGCAAGATGGTGCCCATGGCTCATGCCACCCCCTGCCACCCCCTAGTTACGCCCCTGTCAATTCGGTGAAATGGTGTCCCGGTACAATAAGTTTGGGATACTCGACGTATCTGGCATGGGGCAAGGTTTTGGGCAACGGTGAACCAGAAGGCCCTACTTTTCCAGGGTTCCAGTTACCGGGAGATCAATCATTGCATACTGTATACAATTGAATGCATATGTGCTGCAAACAGACATTCAACTGAAATTATGGCAATCAGGAGCAGGGACATCATGCTCAAACCCCTTTGCCTTCTCCTCTACTCACTGCAGTGTTTGTGCAGGTGATAGTTGTAGGGTTAGCAGATACATACTGGGACAGACCTTTAACCATTGTATAGAAGTGGGGGAATTTGGGCAGGTGCAGCTCATCATGGAAGTGTTTCAAAAGCGCACCTGCCCAAATTTCCTCTTCTATACGATGGTTAAAGGTACAGGCACTCTGTCCTAGTTTGTATCTGGTAACCCTAAAAAAAAGCAGGTGCCTTTGGACTATTGCAGTAATACAGAGGTGACGGGTGTTTCGTTTGCTGAAATTTTCCCTTCATAATTTTTGAAGGTACAGGATCCCATGGGATATAGCAACTTGAGTGCAGGGCGCCTTTGTTCGAGTTTTGCTTTTTTCTCCAGAATTTTCAGTGTGACTTTCTCTTCATGCGTCTTTCCCCCTGCCACTTGCCCCAGCTATGTGCTGTTTCTTGGACTATAAACTTTTGTTTTTAGATCTTTACTTCATATGCTGAGAGAAATTGAGAGTTTATAATCTGTACATGGCAGTAATTATGCATCCCAGTCATAAAAATAATTGGTGTATGTCTGTGGAGACCCATAGGGAGCCCCAGGGCTTATGCGGAGGTAAGTAAAAGTTAATTTTATTTACAGCCCCACCTATAGGATACAGCTTGCACCTTTTTGGCGTGGTTATATTGGCAAGGGATAAGATTGGGCTGTACGTTTTTGTGGCATAGAATGAAAGACCAAAATGCTTACAGATAAATGGTGAACAATCCATGACATGCTTTGACAAGAAACACTTGTGAGCTGGCCCTGTTCCCAGCATCACCACAAACAACTCTCTCTCTCTCTCTCTCTCTCTCACTCACTGTTAATAAATTCTGATTGGGCACTAAAGTTTTACTATACAGATCCTGTGGCTGTTCAGTCTGGACTCTGTTAAATCCCAGCAGCAGGTGATAAACAAGACTGTGGGGTTGTCGTTTTCTCCTGGTAAATTGAACTGGGGCTGGCAAAGCTGTTTTCATGGTGGTTGCTTCCTGCCTCTTCTGGTTCCTGAGATTTGACTGACTGTAGCGTCTTAATTAGTTGATGAATGAATCCATTCATAGGGGTATCATTGGGCAATATTTCTAAAAAGTACTAAGAATGGATATTCACGGACTCCAGGAAATACACTTCTGAATAGTGTGTTGATGTGTGACATTAGTATGTCAGAGTTGCTGGAAGTAGGCAATGGTGCCCTAGGTGGTTGTCCAGCGCTTTGCTATGGTGCAGTGCCCTCACTCGGAGGTGTTCCTGCCTCAGAGTGCAGCCAGGTAAGCTGTGGTACTTTACCTTTGGCTTTGTTCTGGAAGTTCGGGGGTGATGTCATGATGAAATTACATCACCCTCAACCTTCTGGGCTCTCACATTGGCTTAAATGCAAAAGACTGAGGGCGCAATCCTAAACTGAGTTAGACCGGCATAAGTTAAGCCAGCAAAGTTTGGCCAGCACAAGGGACACTGTAAAGGATGTTTGGACCACTCTCAGAGTCAGAAGCCAGCACACAGACGTGAACCATCCTCCTTGACTCCAAGAGTAATCCAAACATGCTTTATGGTGGCCCTTGTGCTGGCCAAACTTTATTGGCTTAGCTTATGCCGGCCTAACTCCAGTTTAGGATTGCGCTCTGAATTGCTTACAGATAAATTGTGAACAATACAGGATACGTTTTGACAAGAAACAATTGTGAGTTGGCCCTGAGTCCCTTGAATGATTTTTGATCAGTGTTGGGCCCAGCTGTCATGAGTTCTCTCCAGTGAGCGGCAAAACGCACAATTTAAGGTGAGAGCATGTGGTGGCTGGGTTTGGTCTGAAAATCGCCTGAGGTTTAGGTGGTGTCGTGTCACTCCGCTGCCAAGCTTTGCCCTTGGGGCATCCCATTCCCATCGCCCTGCCTTGTGACACCAGTGCACTCACTCCTTTGACTCCAGTGTGGCCATGGTTCCAACCCACCTCTCCAAACCCACTCAGAAGTGCTTCAGCTAACCCTTTTTTCTTTGCATGGTCCAGAAAGGAGTGAGAAAAGTGTCTAGTACCGGGTGGCTTGACGCAACCACTTCCCCACCCCAGAATCTGCTGGCACACAGTGCAAATGTCCCATTTGTTCCATCAGTGGACCTCTCTGCCAGAAATGGCTGCCAGCTCTGTCATCAAAGGAGGAACGGTATTTGCCAGTTGCTCTGTTTGCACTGAGATTACCTAGTAGTTAAAGAAGTGATATAATCTGGGTATGATGCTTTGTTGTTCCATCCAATGTGTGCATAGTTTTCATTTCAGCATCATTACCTCTTGGCATCTCTCTTTTGTATAAAGGGTAGGGAAAATTAAGTTGCCAATATTTGTACGTTTCATCAGGTTGTGTATTTTTTTTTTTAGATGAGAATTTTTGTTCATATATAGATGCTTTTTAGAACAGTTGTGGAGGTTTCCCAAGGAACTCAGGCTGGGTCTTCTCAGCTGATGATATCGTTCTCCCTCTTGGCAATGAACGCTAGCATAAATGCTAGCAGTAACTTATTCTATTCTTGTTATTATCACTGATCATCAGTATTTTCCTGCCAACTGTTTCACTCCCCTGATTCCCCAGATTTTCATTCTGGTACAGAAATGGTGTCACATTTTCCACACCACTTGGCCAGAAGAGAGAGAACAGGCTTCCCACCTTCAGTTTCAGGCTTACATAGGAAAGCACACAGGTGGGAAGACATGGAGGTCAGTTGCTTTTAGTTTCACAAAAGTTGCTCTTGGATTCTCGAATTTTAAGCTCCTTATGCCATTGAGTGATCTGCTCTGAAGTCAATCCATTTTAGTTCTTTTTAGCCAGTGGCACCTAGAGAGTCTGTGACACGACCACTCTGCCTGCAAAGGCTGACTTTAACATCAAAGCTGATCAGCTGAAGACACCATTAACAGGTAGTGGTTAGAATATGAGGTTTTATCTAATGGAAATACAGCCTGTTATACTGACAGGCCCTCTGTTGGGTATTGCGGAACACCCGCCCTTATTTCTAACATTTAGCAGAGCCTGCTGGTTCAGCCGCATGAAAAAAGGAATGTGCTGCACAGTGGTGTCATCTACAAACAAGGAACGGGAACGCTGGGTGGGACTTACGTGGGACTTCCGCGTGATTGGCTGCCCGCCCGTCCCGTTCCGCGGCTGCCCTGCCCTCACTCCTCCCACAGCCTCTCTCATTCCTTTCCCTTCCTCACTCAGTTTCACACATTCCCTTCCACCCCCTGCTGCCTTACCTGCTATGGCGACTTCTGTAGGGCCTGTCAGTGGACACAGAGCATTGCTGCCTATTGCAGCAGAGTTCCGAAAATGGTCCCCAAAGGAGTGCTTTGCTAACTGTTGGCTGCCATTATGTGACAGTGGAACTCTGTTCTGCTATTGCAAACACTTCTGTGCAGATAGTCCAATCTTGCATATGATTGGGCTGTAACATTTCTGTTTTTCTATTCTTGAATTTAGAAATATGATAATATTTCCTCAAATATGGACCTTTGCTTACTCAGCACAAACCCTGCTCCGCATTGAAACATTTGGAAGCTGCTGCCAGACACTGTAACCACTAATAAGCTAGCTCAGTGGTTCCCAAACTGTGGGTCTGGAACTACCAGTGGGTCGTGAGCCAATTTCAGGTGGGTCGCGAAGCTCCTAGAGCAGCCATATTGAAAATATGGGAAGTTGGGATGCTGGAAAGGTGTAGCACAGACATAACTCCGACTCCAGTTCAACACACTCTACTTTCTTATGATGGAAAAGTACTTTCCATCATGTATCCATTTATGATGGATACTTTCTATCATAGGGTATAGATTATATTTGGCAGCCAATCACACCACACACAACCCACTACTATAGCCCTGCGAGGGAGTCATCATCTTATATGTGGCATGGGACCATACCTCTCTAGACTGTCAACTGTGAATGTTGGTGATGGGAACCATGGTGAAAGGACACTTGGCACACAAAAGGAGCACTTTGCACAAACAACCTCTTGACCCTCATGGCATGTATGGCAAGTTGATTAACACTTATCTTCTCAGAATTCTGATTGGCAAATGCACAGACGGTAGCTGTGAAGTGCCAATAGGAGGTAAATATAATTGCTTTGGTACTTCCTTCGGAGATGGTCCTGTCTTTGCATTCTCACACACACCAAAATCTTCTCTGCATTTTTCAAGGCTGGATTTTGGACCTACTTGTGGCAACAGATTGGTTTGCTCTATTTTGAAGCTAGTGGGATTGTAATGTTGCAACTATAACACATGGGCAGCCCAATCCTGCTCAATACCCCTTATGGCAATGCAGCTGCACCAACGTGGATTGGGCCGCTAATCCTTTATCTGGCAGCAAAAAGACTCCACCAACACCCAACTGGAACCATTACCTTACTACCTCAACTGGGGAAGGAGAATGCATCCTACACAGGTAAGCAAAGTGGGGGGGGGGTATTCCATGTGCCAGTGTATTGATGCTGCAACTCCCTTTCTTATCTCTACTCTCCCACCCCATTCTGATCCTCCAGGTTTATCAAATGTGTCTTTGCTATGTCAACCATGTCGCCTACCAAACCCATCCTTTTGCAACAGCTGAGAGCAGGGAGTGTCTACTTCCTTATGGGGAAGGCCAGGGACTCCACGCATTGCTACTGCTGGCAAAAAAAACCCCCTCATCGGAACCCATTTTTGCTTTTCAGGATTGCATCATTCCCAAAGGGGGTTGAACAGCAGTCCTCTGCAGAGTTCCACTGCAGCTGTGTCCTACCCAGGAGAGGGAAAAGTAGGTTTGCAATCCACCATGCTTGTGTCTTCCACAGGGCACAACTGCATGCATGTTCTGCTGGCACCACTTCTCCCTTTTTGAATGGTGCATCTCAAGCCAGAAAGTAGGTGTGACTGACGCCGTTGTCAAGTATCTTTTACTCTTGCTGTGTTTCATCTTGTTCCACACAGGCAGCTGTCTGACTGGCAAAGATTCCAAGGAAATCCCACAGCCTGCCTGGAGTGACTAGTGTGAGCCCAGCTGTTGCTTGGCGCTGTTGCTGACCTGCTTCTACCAGCCAGGATCCTGTAGCTTTGCCAATAACACAGCAGGCAGTAAACCAACCGGTGCAACCAGGTCTCGCTGCCACTGTTACTTGCCACAGTGGCCTGCTGGGAGGAGGTGGATGGCATCCCCACTTGTGTGCTTCTTTTTCAGTTGCTGCTTCATCACTGATCTCTTTCAATAAAAACCTTTACTGGATCATTTTGTTGTTGTTCCTTTGTGAGTCGATGGGGATCCCTTCTTTCCACTCTCCTTGTTCCATACCTCAGCTGGCCTCAGGAGGGGACTTTGCAGAGGTGGGGGTGCATCTCTGCTGCCAGGGTCTGCAGCATTCTCACTCCATGGCTTCAAAGGCTCAGGGGGGGGGGACTCCTCCTCCTCAGAGATCAGGAGCCACCTGTGCTATGGTATATGTGGGCAGTGGAAGGGGGGCAGGAGAGGCAGTATACTGACAACCATGCTGGCAGGTGCCCGTGATGAAGCAAAGGGCATAAGCTGTGTGTGGCGCAGCTAGCTGGGCAGCTCTGTATCACATGCTAGCACAGCAGTTGGCCCCTGCCGTACTCCCTCTCATAGGTCCATGTGCTACAGCCTTCCAGCCAGGTGTGCCTATTTGCAGTGATGCCAGATAAGGTGGACTTTGCCTATCTTCTGCTGTGGCTGGGTGGATAAGCAGCAGCTTTGTGGAATAGTTTGTGTGGCTTCTAGACCTGCCCTCCTTCTCTGGCTGCCATGATCGGGTCCTAGGTCATAAAACTGATGGCACAAGGGTGGCACAAATGACCCGCCGATGTTATAGTGATGATTCAAGGTCACATTAATGACGTGTCGCTGTAACGCTGATGATGTACTAGCATCAGGACACTGCACCCGGAATTACAGTGGTGTCATAGGTGCTGGGGATGCTACTGGAAATGGCTGTACCAACATTGCGTTGCCAGGACAGACTTGGCCTTTGGCCTTTGTTGCACTGGCTTTGGTGCATCATGAGTGTGGTGTTACCAAGATGGACTTAGGACAATGGTTGGAACCCAGCAGTGGATGGCAATCCCATTTTTGGTGGGTTGCGAAACTGACAAGGCAGATTAGGGTACATCAAGGTTTAAACAAGCTGGTACTTGTGGTGGGGGTGGGGAGGAGTACTGCTGCCCTGTCCCCATTGTAGCCACACCCCTGGCATTCATAAATAAAGCAGCAGTGAAATTAATTTTTTAAGACTTGTAAAGCTGGGTGGGTCCCAACAGAGTGCCTTTTTAAAAGGTGGGACCCAGTGCTAAAATGCTTGCAAAGCACTGACTTAGGATATGACAGATGTCACACCAGCAGTATCCAAATAGGACTGGGCCATTGGACCCTGCCATCTAAGCAACTGTTTCTCTTCACTTTCAGATGCCCTGATGTTTGCCCTTCTTTGTAAAACCCGAGTCTATCTGAGATTGGCAAATGCACAGACGGTAGCTGTGAAGCCCCAATAGGAGGTAAATATAATTGCTTTGGTACTTCCTTCGGAGATGGTCCTGTCTTTGCATTCTCACACACACCAAAATCTTCTCTGCATTTTTCAAGGCTGGATTTTGGACCTACTTGTGGCAACAGATTGGTTTGCTCTATTTTGAAGCTAGTGGGATTGTAATGTTGCAACTATAACACATGGGCAGCCCAATCCTGCTCAATACCCCTTATGGCAATGCAGCTGCACCAACGTGGATTGGGCCGCTAATCCTTTATCTGGCAGCAAAAAGAGACCGCACAGAAGTGTTGATGATAATCTGGCTATTTGGAATGTATTCTTTGTGGATCTCTAGAGTTGCCTGGAGCGGGGACCTCTGGAAGGAGTCTTTCCTGGTAGGTCTTTGGGTCAGTGGCATTCCCAGAGAGGTGATCGCAGCACTAGGTTTTTTCAGGTGCTAGAAGCCTGTAAAGTGGCCCCTCCTCCTTGCCTTCAGAGCCATTCATGGCTGTGAAAGCAAAGTGGAGGCTTCTCTTCTAGGAACGCCACTGATTTAGAATTCAGATCCCTGTGGGTTTCTGACTACAATTGCTTAACAGCAGCAACAACTCAGAGGCCTTCTTTCTAAATTAGCGAGAGGGGAGGAGGGAAATTGAGAGTGGAATTTTGTACAAAAAGACTATGGCTGGTATTGTAAAAATATTCTTGGATTGTGAATGTGCTCAGAGGTACCTTGTGCCTGAATGCCCCCAAACCACTGTTTTGCACCTTGATCTGGTTGGTGAATCTCAGTTCTAGCAAAGCAAACAGATAATATTATTATTATTTATTGAATTTTTACCCCGCCTTTCCGCCCGAAGGCA
>JAJKFI010019942.1:0-17772 GCA_029204185.1 Lerista edwardsae | reverse complement strand
ACACACACACACACACACACACACACACACACACACACACACACACAAGGAGGTGACTTTAAGATTGGTTTTTTTAAAAAAATAATTTGGCTCTGGAAAAAGTTGATTTGATTTTTCAAAGTTTCTAGGTTAACATCCACAAGTAGCAACATTTAAAAAAATAAAAAAAACAGCAGACAATCATGTTAAAATGTCAAGTGCCCATTATTGAGAGGGAGAGAGAGAGAGACATTTTGATTGAGTGCAAAATCATTTTTTTGTCTGTATCGTAAAATTACTGACATCCGAATTCCCTTTAGTGATTTATATCCACCACTGAGATCTTTGTAAGTGCCTTGATTGTTCTGCCTGTTGTTTAATTTTTGATAGTCAATGCTTTTGTTACTGGCCTATCGATGCTGTCAAATGCATCCCCCTAATTTTGTCAAAACAGCAAAATTATCCAATCATTTTGCCTTCCAAAAAACCCAAAAAGAATCATTCATGCTCGCTACTACTTCCCAGAGCACAGCTTCAGTTATATAATGAAACTAAAAAAATAATAACTGAAAAATTAAAAAAAGCTGAAAGCCAAGAGTTTACTGGGGAGACTCTCGCAATTATGATGTGAACTTCAATGACAAAGTTAAAAAATAAAAAATATATTATTAAAACGGAGAAGCCTCACATGCAAAATAGGCATTCCAAAATAAATAGTATGGCTAAGGTTGGAGAATGTGTATATATTGTATCCTTGGATGCTGATACAGATTTTGCATGTAGGTATAAAGAAGAAAGGATTAGACCTCTCACTACTGTGTGTTTAGGTGCAATCCTAACCTGATGTTAGGCCCTGGAGTGTTGCAAATGTGCCGTAAACTGCACCACTCAAAAGTAGTCGGGAAGGGTTGTGCTTCATCCTCCAAGAGTGGTCCCAACACATATTATGATGCATTTGCAACACTCCTGCTCTGGCACATGTGACTTGTTCCAGCCTAACTCCAGGTTAGGATTGCACCCTTAAAGATACAACAACAACAACAACAACAACAACAACAACAACAACAACACATGTATTTATATACCACCTTTCTTAAGATCACTAGATTTCTCTAATGACTGTAACTCAAGGCGGTTTACATGGGCAGACTTTTATTCACAAACCCAAAGGTTTTTACAATTTACAGAAATGTTCTATCTTTCAAGAACAACACTCATACAGATCTTTCTTTCTGGATTTAGCCTTCTTTCTTAGCCACCCGTCTTTCTTCTGCTGGCTGATAAGAGGCTTCCCTGCTCCCACCAATAGACACAGGAATATGAAGAAACATCGTAAGAAATATAATTTGTTTCACAGGAATATGCTTTCCCTCAAAAATCCCCAAATGTTTTGCTTTTGAAGAACCTTACAGATTGACTCATGCAGCAGATTCCAAAAAAACCTGGCAATTCTAGAAGCGCCATGTGGGTAGGACCTAACTATGGTTGGATGAGTAGGCTAGATGAGAGACCTAGAAAAGGAAAATCCCAGTCTGAAAACTGTATTGCACCACGAAGGAGTCCCAGCTGAGACTGGTGCCAGACTGAAAGCTGACTGGGAGAAAGATGCCAGCAGGCTATAACCAGCTTCCCTTTCTGAGGAACGTTCAGAGAAGAGTGTGCAGAGGGGAGGGAGAGCGTAAGCCAGGAGGTCCCTTGGACAAGCTTCACACACATTGGTTTTGCCCTTTTCATCAGTGTTCCGTCAAACCAACCACAACGATGCAGCTTTGAGTGCTGCCACTTGCTTTGCAAAATCTGCTTGCGTAAGTGCAAACCGAACCGGCACTTCACGTCTCTCGCTGTCACCTTATTTATCCTTTCTACAGGATTTTGTTCCAGCGCAGAGCTGTGCTTATGCAGTTCTTTCATCATTTATCCTCAGAATGGCAACTCTGTGAAGCAGGTTCAGCCAAAAGAGGACCATTTGCTCCAGGCGGCCAATGGAGCTGGAATCAAAGATTCCAAAGGGGGACGAATGTCCCCTTCTCCAGGGGAGACTTCAGCAGCTGGCTTGCTGCCGCTGGATGCAACAGTAGCCTTTTGGCTACTGCTGTGCCCGTGGCGGTCAGGGAGTTCTGGACTGGGCTGTTATACTCCCTCGACCCACATCTATACTGCAAATACATAAATCATTGAGATATTTTGCTTTGAACCCCCGGTTCTTTCAGAAGAGGGAACGACTACAGTATTAAACTGGTTTAAGCACCTAGTGCATGGCTCTGCTCTCGGAAGTGGTGTGCCTGCCCTGATCAATGATGGTTAAGCCTTCATTCCTTTGAGATCAGATGGAGGCTTCGAAATCCAGGCTTCCTTGTTCAGTTTCCCCAGGAAGGGCCTTGACAGCTGCTGGCTGGGAACTCTGGTGTCTTCTCAGATGTGACTTACTGCAAACGCGCTCTCCTTTTTCTCAAAGCACCAGATGAACATGTAAACAGCGCGGCAGATTTCTGTTTGTCTCACTTCAGTCTCTAGTCCTCCCCGTGAATAAGCCTCGCTGACAAGTGGGAAGCACAAGGGGGAGAGAAGTCTTCCCCTTTGTTAAATGACAGCTTGCTCTCCGTGTTTGTTCATTATCCGGCTCAGATGCTCCCCTCCAACTGGCCTTAGTCATTAAAATGCCAGAATGGCTTCCTAAAGGATCTCTTGCCTATAAAACCGGCACGTTAATTGTCCGTTTGTTATCTCAGCCAGTTGTTCTTGATCTGCAGATTCACTTTTCCATAACTGGTTAGTAAATGCAGCAAGGGGTGTGTTTTGGTCCCATTTCCTCTTTGGATAACATGATATATTACTGCGAGAGCCGGAGAGCTCATTTAATTGGAGATATTTTGATAAGACTCTTAGTTGTCCTTGAAATTGTCCTGATATTCCTCAGGGCTAGTGTGGACACAGTGGTTCTCCTTCTCGTTATAGTTCTGCAAGAAGGAGGTGCTGGGTGGTGGTGGTGGTCCTGATTTGGATCAGGGGAAACTCTTTTGTGCTAGCTTGGCACTGTCCTACTAGCTGTCACTCTTCAGTGAGAGATCTACTTGCAAGGAAGCACCTGGAATATTGTGTCCAGTTCTGGTCGTCGCATCTCAAAAAGGACATAGTGGAGCTGGAAAAGGTGCAGAAGAGAGCAACAAAAATGATTACGGGGCTGGGGCACCTCCCTTATGAAGAAAGACTGCAGTGTCTGGGGCTCTTCAGTCTAGAGAAAAGGTGCCTGAGAGGGGACATGATTGAGACATACAAAATTATGCATGGAAGGGATAAAGTCAATAGAGGGATGTTCTTTTCCCTCTCTCAAAACACCAGAACCAGGGGGCATCTGCTAAAACTGAGGGTTGGGAGAGCTAAATAAATGAGAGAACCGATAAAAGGAGCTACTTTTTTTACCAGCGGGTAGTTAATCTGTGGAACTCTTTGCCACAGGAGGTGGTGATGGCATCTGGTCTAGATGCCTTTGAGAGGGGATTGTACAGATTTCTGGAGGAAAGGTCCATCGTGGGCTATAGGCAATGATGGATTGTGCAACCTCCTTACAAAGGTGGTGGGCTACTGGTACCGGGTGCAAGGGAGTGGCAACAGGATGCAAGCATCTTGTTGTCTTATGCCTCCCTGGGGCACCTGGTGGGCCGCTGTGAGATACAGGAAGCTGGACTAGATGGGCCTTTGGCCTGATCCAGCAGGGGTCTTATGTTCTTATGTTCTATGTTCTTATGTTCACATCAGGCTGGTGACAAAATTAGCTGAGACTGAATGAAGGCATGAGAGGCAGACACTGATCAGGAAAGAACCACCGCGCTGAGAATGCACTGGGAAGCAATTTTTAAACACATTTTTAAAATGTGTAGCACAACAGCAAATTGGAAGCTGCGATTCAATGGACAGGGCTGCAGCCTGTGGCCGCCGGGAAAGAAAATACCCAGCAACCATTTGGCTGAGGAAACGGGACATGCACCCAGCACCCAGATATGCACCATCCTCCCTGACTCCGAGAGTGGTCCAAACATACTTTACAGTGTCTCTTGTGCCAGCCAGACTTTGCTGGCCTAACTGTGCTGACCAGTGGTGTCATTCAAATGATTTAGGAACAGGAACTCACTTTTGATTGGCACTTGTCGGGAACCCGGAACCAGCCACGGAGCCCGTTAGGATCCAGAACACCCGTTCTGGTCCGTTCCCCCTGAATGACATCACTGGTGCCGACCTAACTCCAGGTTAGGATTGCACCTTGAGTGGTAGTGTCTGAGCAAAGCTTCCTAGCATCTCTCTCGCCTGAAGAAAGGATTTGTGCCATGTTCTTCCATGCACTGCAGCCATTAGGAGCTTTCTCAAATCTCCACCAATACCTCTGTTGGCAAACTGAAATGGAGCTGGGATTACCCAGGTAACTATTTTGCCTGTTTCATAATCACTTGGGCATGCACTGCATAGGCTCTCTGTCTGTCTGTCTGTCTGTCTGTCTGTCTGTCTGTCTCTCTCTCTCTCTCTCTCTCTCTCTCTCTCAAAGCAAAGATGAAGCACAGATCTCTCTGGCTGGCACAGCAGAATTGCATGTGTTTGCCTGAATACTAATATGACATCACAGCTGTGGGCCACCTGTGAGCCTTCCTGCCGATAAGCCACAAAACCACAGCAACTGCACAGCAATTGCAAACCTATTCTTTGTTGAAAAAGAATGGAATAAACATGCACAGAAGGGAAAAAAAAAACAAGGCAGGCTGCTCAGTCAAGCATTCTAGATTAAAACAGGGCTGCTTTGGCTGAGCATCTGAGTTGTTAGCTAGAAGTCCCTGGATCCAATTTCACCGGAGCTGTGAGCTCCTTCGCAGGGCAACCCCTATGCAGGTTTGCCCGTATTCCCTAGACCTCCTGGCTGACAGCTCAGCCGCTTTGTTTTTTTGAGGTGAAAGAACACTGAAAAAATGATATTCTCCCTCTACGGTACAAAAAGGAACGGTCAAAAGTGATGTCATGGCCAGAAGTGCCATCATTGTGACGACAGAGCCTGCCTTGAGCCTTAGGCAGAAGGTCTAGTCGAGAGGGTTGAAGCCGCAGTAATGCCTGAAGATATGATCTGAAGGTTGCCAGTTTGAGAACATCAGAAGCTTCCATGTGCGGCAGACCTCGAGAATGTGGCTGATAAGATCTGAGCTGTCTCAGCTGCCTGTGAGAGGGGAGTTGTGCTGGGCCAGCTGCTCTTTGGTGAGAGCAAAGAAGCAGTTTATCAGCCGGTGGAAGGCAATCGTGCTGCTGGAAAGAAGGACTGGACGATGAAAGTGTCATCTGCATGTAGTTGTTCTTGTAAGGTTAGAACCTTGTTTGTGATTTGTAAAAACCCTTGCGGTTTAGAAAATGCCTGCCTATGTAAACTGCCTTGAATTAATGTCAAAGGAGCAATCTGATGACCTAGAAAGGCGGTATATAAATACCTATTATTATTATTATTATTATTATTATTATTATTATTATTATTATTATTCCCTGAGAATGCAGCAATAAGATGGGTTATTTCTCAGCCATTTTCCAACAGCAAAGTGAATCAGAAAGGGATAAAAATCCTCTTTACAACCTCGACACAAGCAGAACAACCACACAGCCCTCCCCCTGTCCTGCAGCCCCCCATATTTTCACTATAGCTGCTCTAAGTGCTTCACAACTCACTTCAAATTGGTTCGCGACCCACTGCTGGGTTGCGACCCACAGTTTGGGAACAACTGGCCTAAGTCTTACTGACCACAGTGGGCGTTCATATGAGTAAAATAAATAACACCAACGCTCCTACTCATCAGAGAAGCAACATGTGAATCAAGACGCCCTACCTGGTTGCCCCTAAAAGTCCCACACGTGGCTAATCTGCATGTACTGTACATGCTTGGCTACAAATGAGTCTCCATTTGCATAATTTATGGCACATTGCCCAAAGATGAGCTGCGTCGCGATTCCATGTAGGACAAATGGCTGTGTAGCGTTGGCCAGATTCTATGGGGAAGCCTGTTAACTCCGAAAAACAACAACGATGACAATGCAACATTATTTAACGGTCAGTGCTGAGCAAAACTCCCTAATGTACACAGGGGGAGGGGGAAAAAAAACCTCCAGCAAAAACAACAAACTCCAGTTACTGTGAGTAATAAGCTACAGTTGACTGAATAATGATAACTTTACAGCAAGTGTAGCAATATACAGTTTTGTCAGCTCCTGCTGTTCTGGCTATGACTGGGAAATATTAATTGGCAGCTGGAGTTTATTTCATAAGCTACTGATAATAAATCTAAAAAAAAAACCCACCAAAAAAACAAATAAAGAAGAGAGGAAAACAAAGCGACTCAAGCCAGGGCTACTTTTGCAGTGCTGTTTTCCAGGTGGTGCCTCTGCCAATGGAATGGACTGCTCAGAGCTTAGATTTTATGGAGTTTTCCACAATGAGAAACAGGCATTCGTGGGCGTTCTTGCTTCGAAGTAAGAACTGCTTATTCTTATTGTTTATTCTCATTACTGCTGTGGGTAATGGGGCTTACTCGTAAGTAAGAGTGTGCAGGATTGCACGATCTAATGCATGCAAGGGATGTCAGGGATGTTTCCTGGTTGTGCAATTGCTGCAGTCCAAGGATGCCAGTTTGCGTTCCAGGAGTGTCATTTGATTACGTCACAATGACGGCACTTCCTGCTTGATGATGTCTCTCCCTGCTACAACTTCACTTCCAGATTAATGACACGAGTGCCATTCTAAAAAAGCGGGTCCCGGTCTAAAAAGTTTGAGTGCCACTGTTTTAGAAGAAGTAGAAATCAGCAAGCAGCCGGGGACAGGTAGGAGAGATCATGAGATGAGAAAGTGTTTAGCCATTTCATTGCCCCAGTAGCTTTTCCCTGCACATGTGAAAAATACCTGTAGGTGTGGTTTTCTCCAGATGGGGGAAAAGCAGCCTGCAGCATGCAATATTGTGAGCAAAATCAGAAAGGGTTACAGGGCTCCCTCTGCTCCTGATTGCAGCTCCCAGCAGCTGCTTTGTATTTTAAAAAATGTCAGGAGGAAAGTTTACGTAGAACTCCGTGCACTATGTAGGTCGGCCCTCTGTGTTCAGTCTTCTTAGCAACTGACAGTTTCAGGAAGCAGATGCTTCAGAGGAAGGCACAATTAAAAAGAAATACTACACCCAAGCTGCCAGTTTGATGCTATATCACAGCAAAGTAAATCACAACGTGTGATATCTCCGTGTATTGTGCAGAATGGAAAGAAATGGACGGTCAGGAGGAGAAAGACCATTTGCTCCACGTTGCTTATTTCCAAACTCAACTTGTAGCAAATTGATGGGGGGGGGAGCCTTGACCATTACAAGAATCTTCTCTCCTTATGTTTATATTTCCCCTGTGGGGGAAGCAGCAAAAAAGAAGGAAAAGTTAAAGGAATAAGGTCTCCATATGCAGTGGCGTCTCTACAGGGAGGGCAGAGCTCTAAGTTTTGCAAGAAGCCTTACCTTGCAGTGGAAATCACTTCTCTCCTGCACTGTTCTAGCCAATCCTCACAGGGAAAAGCAACATCTTGGCATTGCTTACTGGCTACAGCAGCAAGGGAGAGGAGGGATTTACATGACAGGGTAAGGCTTCTTGCAACACTTAGAGCTTTGCCCTCCCTGTAGAGACGCCACTGTCCATATGCTTCTCTCTGCCTGCCACACAACTGTTAAAGGCACAAGCAAATAGTCTTTACAGCCCTTTTCAGATGGTGAGTAATGCAGGAGGCATGATATGAAGGGAAATAGTTCCCAGTTCAGTCTGACTTTCCTCATAATAACATGTTGGGTTTCATTCCCATCAGTATCTTCACTACTTGGAGACAGTATTGGTGTCAAGAGGGCTCATGGTCTTTCAGGACCATGGAGAGTGCACAGGTATTTTGCTCTACAGAGGCACCCCAAGCCACAGCCATTTACCACCCAGGACATATACTGTAAGCATGAATAAGTTGAATAAGATCTGAGAGGAAGGCTGCAATCCTATCCATATTTACTTGGGAGAAAGCCCCATTGAGTATAATGGGCCTTCTGAGTAGACATGCATTGGATTGGGCTGTCATTCTGCAACTCACAGAGTAAAGGAGCTGCCCTATGGAAAAAGAAAGCCCAGGTAAAGTGAGCTGTCAAAAGGAAGACTATTGCAAGTGTACAAGAAGGTGGACTAAACATGGAATCAGGTATGACGAGTTCATTAATTCGGAGACTGGTTTCACTCAGAACTGGTGCTGGGCAATCTCTGCATGAGAAGAAAACAGTGCATGGTTTAATGAAAATTCCAGGTGGCATTAACCTGCATGGGTAACTGCCTTTCAAGTGCCCCACCTCTTGTTTAAGCAGCCCTGAGCAAACCAACGCCGAGAACTTGAAATATAATCAATGCGTCAGAAATTGAATAACTTGCTTCAAGTGCTGCTTTCCTGCAGATTTTTTTCTCTCTACTAAGTTCCACCCTATTTTTCCTCTCCTAGAGCAGTGTAAAGACTTACCCAATCACAAGGGGGGAAATTAATTGGAGGAAGGGCACTGCCAAAACTTCAGGTCGAGGGAGGACATGGGTGGCGAGCAATGCAGATTATTAAGCAAGGCAGAATTGGGGAAACTTTTTACTTGCCCCCCCCAAAAAACCCCAATGTTGCTTGAAACATCTCCATGG
Organism: Lerista edwardsae; assembly: GCA_029204185.1. NCBI lineage: Eukaryota > Metazoa > Chordata > Lepidosauria > Squamata > Scincidae > Lerista > Lerista edwardsae. Next base: position 9,096 of record JAJKFI010019942.1, on the reverse strand, counting down.
ACCAAAAATAAAATAAAATGCTGCAGCCCTAATATACTGTATATACAGAGTTATTCTTGCTTCAGCACAATGGCTTCCTAACGATCTGTTACCTATCTAAGACTGATTGCTTTTCATGGTTCACTGGTCTCAGTTCAGACATTCATTTTAATCAATACCGCAGTCAACAGAGAGAATAGATTTACTTGTTTCTGGTGAGGTTTTTTCTTTTTTTCTTTTTTTACATTTAATTGAAAGTTTTCAAGTGATTACCAATGTATGTATTATATGGATTGCAGAACCCAGAAAAGAATCCCGGTTAAGGGGTAGGAAAAGGCAACAACCCAATAACTTTGACCTATGCAAAGGCTTCAAGAACAAGAAAATGTTAATTTACATAAGCTAAGTCAATAGTTAGTGAAAAGCTTTGTAATGTGATATATGACCTCCCCCATGTTTAGCTTGTAATAACTCTCATCAGGATTAATGGCCATCCAGCTCAGACATCAAAAAGTGAATATACACATTGGTCTATAATTAATGTCATTAAATCCTATTGCCCAGAACAGAATATGCCATCTATTCCCATATAACTCGCCGCTATTGTGGCATTAAACCTGGCGGGCTCTTTCACATGTCCTTCAATGGTCTTATTGGCTTGGGCTGACCCAGAAACAACTGGGGTCAGTGGCCACTGATGGAGACTAATAGCCTGGCGAACCTCCCTATGCATAATCAAAATTGGATCATGGATGGATGATGATTGGATGATTGAATCAGGTTGCCCAAAGTTTTGTTAGGAGCTACAAGACCCCTGGCTCAAGCTTACCTATGAATGCTTCTCCCACAGTTAATTGGCCATACTCCAGGAGCCTCATCCTTGCAATGGCCATGCAATGGTCCTCTCCCCTGCAGCGAAGCTATCAGCCAGAACTTCCCCTCCACACTGAGTAGAAAAATCCCTCACCTTTCCTCTCACCATTGAAAGAAAGAAATATATTCACATTACTTGGAGGAAGAAATACCAAGGGGTGTGTAAATTCAGAGCTAATGTTTTCCCCAGTGACAATTGAGGAATGCCAAATACTAAAGGGAAGTCCCTTTATATTTTTTCCACCCTCATGGGAACTACTGATAAAGAAAGACATAAAACAGAGCTGTCTCTGTCCCTGATTATAACTTTAATAAACGGGTCTTCCTGAAGCTTCATATTTTCAAAGGCATGAAGTCATATGAATACGAAAAAAGGTTTTAAGATAGTCAGAGAGACCCCTGTGCTCCCAGCAAAATGAGATCGGATTTCTCTTTAAGCTGTTTTTAATAACGGGTATTAGGAGAGATTGGTGTTTGCCAGTTAATAGGTCTGCAGGCTTGCTGCCTGGTTGGTGCCCACCGTGATATCATTTTCACGGGTTCTCTGGCAGCAACCTCTTGAGTGTGCAGGTCTCTTAACAAATTAAAGTTGAACCTGGTGCTCGGTACCCTCCCCCACACACGTACAGAAAGAATTTCCAGGTGATTTCCACTGGCAGTTCTGATCCACCCCAGCTTGCTTGAAAAGAAGGTTTTGCTTCAGCATGGGTCTCTGAGCCAACCAACTGCAGTTTGTTACGCCGAGCCCCAGCACATAGATGGAGGCTCGTGATTGGCTGGCTCCCATGCCAGGTGAGCCAGATGTGGCTCTATTGGGCTTCCTGGCCGTGGGGGGTGGCACAGGAGCTCACCTGTGAAAGGTGAGATCTCCTTGGGGTCATTCTGCTTCCTGATTCAAGCAGATTCAAGAGACTTCTGCAGTCCAAGTGCGGCTGGTCGCCATATTTGGGACCGGGTAGGAATTTTTCTGCTTGCCGGATTGGCTTGGGGCAGGTAGTTTTTTCGCCTACCCTGGACTGTATTTGGTAGGCGTGAGGATGTTGCACGTACGCAGTCGGCAACCTTGGTCACTTTATTGCAGGTTGGCAAGGGCATAAAGGCTGGGAGGAGGCTTTTGGTGTGCACTCGGAAGTCAGCTAAGGCACAGAGTGACCCTGCGGTAGGCCCACAGTTGCTGACCGGCGCGTGGGGCTGGCAGGGAATCTCCTAACCTCAAGCCTTAGCCCACCCCAGATGCTTGCCGGCCGGGGCGGGCGCGTGGGTAGCTGCTTCCGCCCCGGCTGGGGTTGGACAGAGAAGGGCTACGCCCATGGGGCCGGCCTGGAGTCAGAATGTTTCGCCCGCCAAAGGGGGGGCTGGCAGCGCGTGCCCCCCCACCTTCACCTTTGCCTATTCCAGTTAATGGCTGTTGGTCCCCAGCTCCGTTCTGTTGTATTACTTTACAATAAAGTGGCCCGTTCATCCATACACATCTGTCTCTCGTGGCTTTATTGGGGATGCACAGCTAATCAACATGGGTGCCATCCTCCCTAACTCCAAGAGTGGTCCAAACATACTTTACAGTGCCCCTTACGCCAGCCAAACTTTGCTGGCCTACCTGTGCCGGCCTAACTCCAGGTTAGGATTGTACCCTGAGTTACTGTGCCATACCTTGGTGGTCCAGGAGCTTTAATGTGGAGCAGTGGATGTGCTGCCTTTTAAGAGAGCTTCCAGTTCGCCTCTATTTGTGCTCTGCTTGTACACTTGGAAACAAAGCAAAACATTACAAAAACACCTGAGGTTTCCATTGCGCTCTCATCCAAAAATGGGTCGTCCGGTCCCTGGAACTTCCCACCACCTGATTAAGTGAGCAGCATGCAGCACGATTTCGCAATGGCTTCACTGTTTCCAGGGGTAATGAGAAGTGAAGGCTGTGGGCAAGGAGACAGCTGCGGCACCACCTTGTCCACCCCCACATTATCCTGACTTATTACATTGTAATAAATTGAACCATTCCACTTCATTATTTCATATTTGAGGAGATTTATAGATTGTCTTGGTGGCTGAAGAGCCAGTGATTAAAGAAGAGGCGTGCTAATGAGTGAGCCGGCACACAAAAGCCATTTAATTAATGCACAGCCCATGGGCTGTAAATGGCTTGCTGATAACAAACCTTGCCCATTCAGGACTTGAACTTATAACTTCTGACAAGGCGAGGGCCCCTGTAGAGACACAGGTTAGGCATTCAAGTGGCAATTAGGGCTAACAAAGCGACTCCTTTTCCATCTCCCATCATCCATCTTGGAGCTGTCGGCAAAAGTCCACCTTCTCCTTCCACTCTGTCCCCAGGCTGTTTCTAGCACAATGTTCTGCACTTCTGGATGTAAGAACATAAGACCATAAGAAGAGCCCTGCTGGATCAGACCAAAGACACATCTGGTCCAACTTCCTGGATCTCACAGAAGTCCACCAGATGCCCCAGGGAGCACTCAAGACAAGATGTCTGCATCCTGTTGCCACTCCCTTCTATCTGGAATTCTGAGGTAAATTTCTGAGGTAAATAATAACTGGCCATCCAATCTGGACCTAAGAGAGCCCTACTGGATCAGGCCAATCTAGTCCAGCTCCCTGTATCTCACAGCGGCCCACCAGATGCCTCAGGGAGCACACAAGGCTGTGACATAGCTAAGCCAGTAGTGTAAAAGCTGTTCATTCTGGAAGAGGAACTGGGTCTTTCATCTGTATTATTCCTTTAGACACTTCTTGGCTGTGTTTTCCCTGACAGTTGGCAATAGATTTGTCCTGTAATTGGGTTCCAGAGGGCAAGATGAAGCCATAGAAGTTGGAGCTCAAGTTTTGCAATTAGTCTGTAAATAATGGACAAACTAGAGTTGATGGTGGAGTGTGTCTCTTCCTTATTTATAAGATGGATTCTTCTGGGCAATTCCAGTGGTTTGAATGAGACCAGAACCATGAATTCCATCTCATTCCTACGTCTCGCTGGATACAACTGATGTCTTTTCCACCTCCATCAGATCCCAAGTGTGTGTAACAGATTTTTCAGCATGAAGGAATGAGGAAGGATAGTGAGCTCTTAAAATGTAATATAAACAGGAAAAAAATATATAAATGATTCTGCCCTGCAGCCTGCAGATTTAATGATATTTACTTGGGTGATTGATGAATAAGATGGACGAGACTTTCTGGCCTGTTCAGGGCAAGATGTCTAAGCACCAAACCAAAGAGTGAATCAATCAGCTTTCTGGGTTTTGTGGCCAGACCGGTCCATCAGTTAGCCACTGTCCCCATCAGGGATATAAATTACCCCTGGCTGAGGGACAGCATGTCAGCCGACCACGCAGGTTCTTCTCTGGAGAGATCAATAGTCCGCCATAAATGGAAACAACCCTGCTTTAAATGAAACCGCTAAAGTCATCACCAAGCTTCATTCTGGCACTACATTCTTTTTGTTTTGATAATATATATGTTCTTAGGCTAGGAAGAGTGTGGCTAAGCATCTCCACAATAAGATGTACAGCCTTTTTACTCGGGACGAATGGACCGTTTCCTCAATGGACGAGCTGGCTCTAAATGTTTCACAATGCTGTATTTGGTTGCTGATGCATGCCGGCTGACTCTACTGAGGACTTCATTTTCCAGACCTGTCAATCAGACATCTTTAGAGGTGAAGTGAGAAGAACATGCAGCAATAGGGACATAAGTTAAAGGCCTGGCAGGAGAGAAGTGACTGGAACCTTGAGTGCTGAAAGATGTTGAAGTATTGTTTCTGGAATAAATGGATTCGCCGGAAAACATCTCCTCCCTGTTAAGAGTCTGTTCTATTGAAACATCTAGGGAAAGAGGGAGGTAGTCAGGCAGGCATTATTATACAAAATCAGGGACTGCAATCTGCTTTGCCAAGCTGACCAATTCCACTCCTTGTCCTTGAGGAGGTGTTGCAAAGCATGAGATTCCTCCCTTGGAAAATAGATTAGAATGTGTAGCTTATCACTCCGAGGGAATCTGTCATTGTGTATCAGACCAATGATCTATCTAGGCCAATATTCCGCATTGCTGTTCGTTAGAGATGGTGCAGCTTCATTAATAAAACTGTTCAGCCATAGACTGCCCAGCCTGCTGCTACCAGCATTTTGTAGTTCAGCAAAACAGCATGGACAGGAGGTTGCTTTTTCAGAGTTGGTCTTCTATTTGTTGAAGTCAGCACAATGGAAACCATTACCCAGGAGGTGGGTGGGTTCTGGAGGTCTTCCTACAGCCATCTGTTGGGGGGGGGGATTCTCTAGCTCTGGATTTCCTGAAAATATCAGGAAATTACCCTGGGTGATTTGTAAAGACTCTGGAAATTACTCTGGGTGATCTCACACACAAAATCTATATATTTTCGGTTCTTTGGCAGTTGGAAGGCTCCAGAATCCACACCAAGTAGTATTTCTATTGTAGACTGGAAGGTGAAGGAGAATCACAATAGATGCGTCTTAATGCTTGTAAAGGAATTTATCCACTTCCTAGAAACATCAGCCAAGCATTGTGCTAATCCACCCAAATGCCGCCTGTTCAATGCAACAAGCAATTAGTTAATGTTTGTGGAGTTCTTGGCAAACATGGGTTTCTAATTGGTATTATCCGTGGCTACATTGAAACACTTTGAGAGAGCCCAGGGAGGTTAAATAGGTTCATGTGGAAACAGGCTGTATTGGCAAGGCTCCATCCTTTATTTATTCATTTGCTTACTATTGTATTGATTTTTAAAATGAAAAACATAAGCAAAAGACATAACCACCGCTGTATTACTTTGGAAACAACCATTAATAATAGGTGTATCGACAAAACTGACAAAGGAAATAAAAAACAACTAGTCCGTGTGACTAAGCTGGAGAGTCTGCAAAACAGGATGGTAGGCAAGGCTCAGCCTTGACATCTTCTTGGACGTGGTCCCTCTCTCTGTTCTTTTGAGAAAGGAGACATCACCCTGGAGTCTGAAGGCCGGGTTGGACGGAGCATGTGGGACAGAGTATTCCTCCAAACTTCAATTAATCCTGGAGTTGAAACCCCTGCATTTGTATTTTTGACTTTGTATTTTGGACGTGTTCACATTTAAGCTTGGGAATTTATCTCTGAGGGCTTCTCTGGGGGCGGGGAACACTTAATGAAGTGCTAAGGGAACTTGATGAATGACATGGTAAGAAATGTCGCCATCAAACACAACCTTTTTCACCCCAGTCCAAAATCATTCATGATTTAGAATATTGAAAACAAATTGTGAGCACAATCCTAAACTGGAGTTAGGCCGGCATAAACTAAGCCAGCAAAGTTTGGCCAGCACACGGGACACCATAAAGCATGGTTGGACTACTCTCGGCGTCAGGGAGGATGGCTCACATCTGTGTGCTGGCCTCTCTGACTCCAAGAGTGGTCCAAACATAGTTTACGGTGTCCTTTGTGCCGGCCAAACGTTGCTGGCTTAGTTTATGCCGGCCTAACTCAGTTTAGGATTGCGCCCTGAATTAAGTCATATGTATTTCAAGTACCGTTCCTGGTCCCGTCATGGATGCCAAAATCCACATAGGGTCAAGTTCTCCAAAAAAATTGTTTTAAAAAGTAAAACAAATGTGCTTTCTTCCTTAGTGCCACACATTGTGGTGGCTGCTGGGTAGTCTCTGGTGCTCCTGGAAGTCACTTCTAAGTTGGGACAAGGCCCTCCTTCCCCTCCCTTGGCTCCCGCACACTCCAGAACACATCGCGGAAGCATTCCCAAATGCTTCCTCCGTGCATGCCAGTCAAGGGACCAGGTCACAGGTCTCAGCACAACCTGGAAGTGGCTTCTGGGAGCGCCAAGGACTGCCCTTGGGGGTCCACCTAGTGGAAACAGTGGATACTGCGACTCCTGGTGAGGGGGGACCATTATAGTTTTATCAGCAGGAGTATTCAAATCAGAAATATTTGCTTGACGATTCCTCCCCCAACTCAACCCCCCACGAGTAAACAGCAGGAAAAAAGGCTTAACACAAAAGTTGTCAGCAAGGAGTCGTGCACTCCTGGGGTTGATCTCTTAAGCGAAGGCAATCTCACTCGGTGAGGGGGAACCAGGCTTTGGAATAAAACCACCCATTAGGCAGGCACAAGCTTGGTTGAACCAAGGACAGCAGGGAGCCCCCAGTATTTTCCTCTAAGCCCGATATTGGCGGTGGCTGATTGGGCGTTGATGAGTTCCCTGTGAACTCAAATGGAATAAACCATTTGAGAAATCTCTCCACCAGGCTAAGCTTCATTTGTCCTGTCAATCTGGTGCTCACCACCTTCTGCTTGTATTTAGCACGATTGATTTATCGGAGCACGGCAATATTAAGAAACCCAAACAATTATTCCCGGTTATGGCTTCATCTGTCCCCGTCTCCTCGTAACAAAGTGGAACGCTCCTTCTCCACTTGGTTCTTCGGAATTGCTGAGGACGCAGTGCAGACTCTAAGCAAATGAAGCAAAATAATTTAAAGTTTGCATAATGGATTGTGCCAAATATTGCCAAATAAATTAATAAAGGACAGAAATAGTAGTCATGGAAATGATTTTTTTTTTTTGCATGGATTGCTTATGGCCCAATTGACACACAACTGACATCAGAAAAAAGAAATCCAGACATACATTTCATAACTCCCGTACAGATCACTGGAGAATATCCTCAAAGAAACTGTATTTTTTTGCACAGTAAACAAAACCAGCAAGCAATTTTTGGATGCTTCTGCAAGCAGAGGAGCACCTTGGAGAGTTAGGCTCGGACATAATGTTTTGGCAGATACCAAAATCATTCCTGTAGCTGTATAGATGATTGGCTGAATTATTAATACACAATCTGAGCCCTCCACAGACTTCTGCATTCCAGAACTCAATCAGCTGTCCAGGAGTCTGGTGGAACCCTCGACTCAGGGATAACTTAAGTCAGCCTTGCAGGAAAGTTCACAAACTTATCTACACATCAATAGCCTGAAAAAGAGGTGCAATTACCACCCCCATCCTGCCCAGTCCTGCCCAGTCTGTTAGAGTGAAAATATATGTGACATTAAATGCAGGAGGAAAATCATGAACATAAACGTTCATTTTTCCTTCAGCTGCAAAAAGGACCTGATCCGAACTGAGCATCTTGACTTTTTTCTCCTTTCTGTCCCAGTTTTCCTCTTCACTGCTTCTCATTCCCATCCACTCAGTCCTGTCTCCCCTTCCCACCACACTCCTCCCTCTAGCTCACCTTTCAAAACTTCGATAATTATCAGTGCAACACTTTCCCTTTTGGAACCCTCTATTTGTTTCCTTAGCCCTGGTGACATCTATTGTAGTTGACTAACCCTACAGTGCCCTCTCCCATTTTCTACCTTCCAGCTCAGCTTCCTGAGGTCTACCCGCAAAAAGTCAGGTCACACCATGTATTGACTGTTTCTGAGTGTCTGACTGCCTTTATTTCATCCTCTTGGGAGGGGGAAGAAGCTGAGAGCATGGAAGAAGCTGGAGCCATTGAAAAGAGCCTTGTAAGGGATATCTTGCCATGTTAGCAGCTAGCCAATTAGCCAGCACTCAGACAGGGCTGGGGTGTTAAGGGAGCTGACCAAAACAGGGCTGTCTGCTGAAGGATGTCTAGCTGAGAGGGTAAAAGCCGCAGTCATGCCCGAAGATAAGATCCAAAGGTCGCCAGTTCGAGAACACCAGAAATTTACGTGAGCAGCAGACCTTGAGAATGCGGCTGATAAGATCTGAGGTGTGTCTGGCTGTCTGTAAGAAAGGAGTTGTGTCGGGCCAGCTGTTTCTTGGTGAGAGCAAGAGGTTCGTTTATCAGCCAGCAGGAAGGCAACCGTGCAGCTAAGACAGAAAGGCTGGACTTGAAAGTGTCATCTGAATGTAGCAGTTCTTGTAAGATTAGAACCTATTTGTGATTGTAAAAACCCTTTGGGTTTAGAAATGCCTGCCTATGTAAACCGCCTTGAATAAAGTCAAAAGAGCAATCTAATGACCTAGAAAGGCGGTATATAAATACTAAGTATTATTATTATTCACTAACATATACACAGTCAAAATGATAAAAAGATCACAAATATCACAGACTGGTCTTTTGTTGGCAATTCAAGCTCTAACCAAGAGCCTAAGAGTTGTCCAAGTATCTGCATAAGATGTATGATGTTCCCATCATTATCATTATCATTATCATTATGATTAGTAGTAGTAGTAGTAGTAGTAGTAGTAGTAGTAGTAGTAGTAGTA
>JAJKFI010019940.1:0-18857 GCA_029204185.1 Lerista edwardsae | reverse complement strand
ACACACACACACACACACACACACACACACACACACACACACACACAAGGAGGTGACTTTAAGATTGGTTTTTTTAAAAAAATAATTTGGCTCTGGAAAAAGTTGATTTGATTTTTCAAAGTTTCTAGGTTAACATCCACAAGTAGCAACATTTAAAAAAATAAAAAAAACAGCAGACAATCATGTTAAAATGTCAAGTGCCCATTATTGAGAGGGAGAGAGAGAGAGACATTTTGATTGAGTGCAAAATCATTTTTTTGTCTGTATCGTAAAATTACTGACATCCGAATTCCCTTTAGTGATTTATATCCACCACTGAGATCTTTGTAAGTGCCTTGATTGTTCTGCCTGTTGTTTAATTTTTGATAGTCAATGCTTTTGTTACTGGCCTATCGATGCTGTCAAATGCATCCCCCTAATTTTGTCAAAACAGCAAAATTATCCAATCATTTTGCCTTCCAAAAAACCCAAAAAGAATCATTCATGCTCGCTACTACTTCCCAGAGCACAGCTTCAGTTATATAATGAAACTAAAAAAATAATAACTGAAAAATTAAAAAAAGCTGAAAGCCAAGAGTTTACTGGGGAGACTCTCGCAATTATGATGTGAACTTCAATGACAAAGTTAAAAAATAAAAAATATATTATTAAAACGGAGAAGCCTCACATGCAAAATAGGCATTCCAAAATAAATAGTATGGCTAAGGTTGGAGAATGTGTATATATTGTATCCTTGGGTGCTGATACAGATTTTGCATGTAGGTATAAAGAAGAAAGGATTAGACCTCTCACTACTGTGTGTTTAGGTGCAATCTTAACCTGATGTTAGGCCCTGGAGTGTTGCAAATGTGCCGTAAACTGCACCACTCAAAAGTAGTCGGGAAGGGTTGTGCTTCATCCTCCAAGAGTGGTCCCAAGGCATATTATGATGCATTTGCAACACTCCTGGTCTGGCACACGTGACTTGTTCTAGCCTAACTCCAGGTTAGGATTGCACCCTTAAAGATACAACAACAACAACAACACATGTATTTATATACCACCTTTCTTAAGATCACTAGATTTCTCTAATGACTGTAACTCAAGGCGGTTTACATGGGCAGACTTTTATTCACAAACCCGAAGGTTTTTACAATTTACAGAAATGTTCTATCTTTCAAGAACAACACTCATACAGATCTTTCTTTCTGGATTTAGCCTTCCTTCTTAGCCACCCGTCTTTCTTCTGCTGGCTGATAAGAGGCTTCCCTGCTCCCACCAATAGACACAGGAATATGAAGAAACATCGTAAGAAATATAATTTGTTTCACAGGAATATGCTTTCCCTCAAAAATTCCCAAATGTTTTGCTTTTGAAGAACCTTACAAATTGACTCATGCAGCAGATTCCAAAAAAACCTGGCAATTCTAGAAGCGCCATGTGGGTAGGACCTAACTATGGTTGGATGAGTAGGCTAGATGAGAGACCTAGAAAAGGAAAATCCCAGTCTGAAAACTGTATTGCACCACGAAGGAGTCCCAGCTGAGACTGGTGCCAGACTGAAAGCTGACTGGGAGAAAGATGCCAGCAGGCTATAACCAGCTTCCCTTTCTGAGGAACGTTCAGAGAAGAGTGTGCAGAGGGGAGGGAGAGCGTAAGCCAGGAGGTCCCTTGGACAAGCTTCACACACATTGGTTTTGCCCTTTTCATCAGTGTTCCGTCAAACCAACCACAACGATGCAGCTTTGAGTGCTGCCACTTGCTTTGCAAAATCTGCTTGCATAAGTGCAAACCGAACTGGCACTTCACGTCTCTTGTTGTCACCTTATTTATCCTTTCTACAGGATTTTGTTCCAGCGCAGAGCTGTGCTTATGCAGTTCTTTCGTCATTGATCCTCACAATGGCAAGGTTCAGCCAAAAGAGGACCATTTCCTCCAGGCGGCCAATGGAGCTGGAATCAAAGATTCCAAAGGGGGACGAATGTCCCCTTCTCCAGGGGAGACTTCGGCAGCTGCCTTGCTGCCGCTGGATGCAACAGTAGCCTTTTGGCTACTGCTGTGCCTGTGGCGGTCAGGGAGTTCTGGACTGGGCTGTTATACTCCCTCAACCCACATCTATACTGCAAATACATAAATCATTGAGATATTTTGCTTTGAACCCCAGGTTCTTTCAGAAGAGGGAACGACTACAGTATTGAACTGGTTTAAGCACCTAATGCATGGCTCTGCTCTCGGAAGTGGTGTGCCTGCCCTGATCAATGATGGTTAAGCCTTCATTCCTTTGAGATCAGATGGAGGCTTCGAAACCCAGGCTTCCTTGTTCAGTTTCCCCAGGAAGGGCCTTGACAGCTGCTGGCTGGGAACTCTGGTGTCTTCTCAGATGTGACTTACTGCAAACGCGCTCTCCTTTTTCTCAAAGCACCAGATGAACATGTAAACAGCGCGGCAGATTTCTGTTTGTCTCACTTCAGTCTCTAGTCCTCCCCGTGAATAAGCCTCGCTGACAAGTGGGAAGCACAAGGGGGAGAGAAGTCTTCCCCTTTGTTAAATGACAGCTTGCTCTCCGTGTTTGTTCATTATCCGGCTCAGATGCTCCCCTCCAACTGGCCTTAGTCATTAAAATGCCAGAATGGCTTCCTAAAGGATCTCTTGCCTATAAAACCGGCACGTTAATTGTCCGTTTGTTATCTCAACCAGTTGTTCTTGATCTGCAGATTCACTTTTCCATAACTGGTTAGTAAATGCAGCAAGGGGTGTGTTTTGGTCCCATTTCCTCTTTGGATAACATGATATATTACAGTGAGAGCCGGAGAGCTCATTTAATTGGAGATATTTTGATAAGACTCTTAGTTGTCCTTGAAATTGTCCTGATATTCCTCAGGGCTAGTGTGGACACAGTGGTTCTCCTTCTCGTTATAGTTCTGCAAGAAGGAGGTGCTGGGTGGTGGTGGTGGTGGTGGTCCTGATTTGGATCAGGGGAAACTCTTTTGTGCTAGCTTGGCACTGTCCTACTAGCTGTCACTCTGCAGTGAGAGATCTACTTGCAAGGAAGCACCTGGAATATTGTGTCCAGTTCTGGTCGCCACATCTCAAAAAGGACATAGTGGAGCTGGAAAAGGTGCAGAAGAGAGCGACGAAAATGATTATGGGGCTGGGGCACCCCCCTTATGAAGAAAGACTGCAGCGTTTGGGGCTCTTCAGCCTAGAAAAAAGGCGCCTGAGAGGGGACATGATTGAGACATACAAAATTATTCATGGAAGGGATAAAGTCAATAGAGCAGCGGTTCTCAACCTGGGGGTCGGGACCCCTTTGGGGGTCGAACAACCATTTTGCAGGGGTCGCCGGTGCCTCCCTCCAAAACACACACGGGTGGGGGGAAACGGGTCTGCGGGGGGGTGGGGGACGAAGCTCGGCCCAAGACAAAGGAAGACACTAAAAGGGAGCTGCGGAATTTCTCACCTTGGAAGCCTCACGGGGCGCCATGGGACTACTCGGGAGGAGGCGCACCATGGGACTACTCGGGAGGAGGCGCGCAGGGGCGTTGCCCGGGGAGGCCTCCCGCCCACGCACGCTTTCCCGGGAGGGATGCTCATTGGGCGGCGCAGGGCCGACTCGCGAGTCAACGCATGTCCGAGGCTGCTATCTCGCGCGCACTCACGGGCCAGAGCAGGACTCCCTGGGAGCAGCATGCAGGATGGGCGGCAGCTCTCCACCCCTGAGAGAGTCTGCAGGGTGCTGCACGAGTGAGCCATCCCGCCCTGACGTCAGGCTTGTGGGTGCTTCGCCTCCCCCCATCACAACAACCCTGCAAGGTAAGCGAGGCTGAGAGAGGGGGACCAGGTCAAGGGCACCCAGGAAAGCTGCCTGGCTTAAGCAGGGATTTGCGTGCTGGATCCGGTCCGCGTGCCATGCTCTCATCCCTCTCGAGATGACTTTCCGGGTGGGGGGGCACCTCATGTGGCGTTAAAGGCGCAAGTTCTCGCCGGGGAGGTGCAGCCACACTGAGGGAGGTCTGGCTGGAGAAAGAGGGCCTTTCGCGCAGATGGGAGGCCGCGCGAGCTAATGGAGGCCTTTGGGGAAAGTCAGAGGGCTGCTTGTGTCTGCGCGCGCTAATGTGGATCTGAGTCCCAGGCTGCAATCCTATACTCACTTTCATGGGAGTAAGCTGCATTGAACACAATGAGACTTACTTCTGCGTAGACATGCATAGAATTGCGCTGTCAGTGAGTTTGATGCAACTTGCTCCCAATTATGGTTAGGGGTCCCAACAGGCTGTCATAGTAAAAAGTGGGTCCCGGTGGAAAAAAGGTTGAGAACCACTGCAATAGAGGAATGTTCTTTTCCCTCTCTCAAAACACCAGAACCAGGGGGCATCCGCTAAAACTGAGGGTTGGGACAGTTAAAACAGATAAAGGGAAGTACTTTTTTACCCAGCAGGTAGTTAATCTGTGGAACTCTTTGCCACAGGAGGTGATGATGGCATCTGGTCTTGATGCCTTTAAGAGGGGATTGGACGGATTTCTGGAAGAAAGGTCCATCGTGGGCTATAGGCAATGATGGATTGTGCAACCTCCTTACAAAGGTGGTGGGCTACTTCAGAGTACCGGGTGCAAGGGAGTGGCAACAGGATGCAAGCATCTTGTTGTCTCATGCCTCCCTGGGGCACCTGGTGGGCCACTGTGAGATACAGGAAGCTGGACTAGATGGGCCTTTGGCCTGATCCAGCAGGGCTCTTCTTATGTTCTTATGTTCTATGTTCTTATGTTCACATCAGGCTGGTGACAAAATTAGCTGAGACTGAATGAAGGCATGAGAGGCAGACACTGATCAGGAAAGAACCACCGTGCTGAGAATGCACTAGGAAGCAATTTTTAAACACATTTTTAAAATGTGTAGCACAGCAGCAAATTGGAAGCTGCGATTCAATGGACAGGGCTGCAGCCTGTGGCCGCCGGGAAAGAAAATACCCAGCAACCATTTGGCTGAGGAAACGGGACATGCACCCAGCACCCAGACATGCGCCACCCTCCCTGACTCAGAGAGTGGTCCAAACATACTTTACAGTGTCTCTTGTGCCAGCCAGACTTTGCTGGCCTAACTGTGCCGACCAGTGGTGTCATTCAAATGATTTAGGAACAGGAACTCACTTTTGATTGGCACTTGCCGGGAACCCGGAACCAGCCACGGAGCCCGTTAGGATCCGGAACGCCTGTTCTGGCCCATTCCCCCTGAATGACATCACTGGTGCCGACCTAACTCCAGGTTAGGATTGCACCTTGAGTGGTAGTGTCTGAGCAAAGCTTCCTAGCATCTCTCTCGCCTGAAGAAAGGATTTGTGCCATGTTCTTCCATGCACTGCAGCCATTAGGAGCTTTCTCAAATCTCCACCAATACCTCTGTTGGCAAACTGAAATGGAGCTGGGATTACCCAGGTAACTATTTTGCCTGTTTCATAATCACTTGGGCATGCACTGCATAGGCTCTCTGTCTGTCTGTCTGTCTGTCTGTCTGTCTGTCTGTCTGTCTGTCTGTCTCTCTCTCTCTCTCTCTCTCTCTCTCTCTCTCTCTCTCAAAGCAAAGATGAAGCACAGATCTCTCTGGCTGGCACAGCAGAATTGCATGTGTTTGCCTGAATACTAATATGACATCACAGCTGTGGGCCACCTGTGAGCCTTCCTGCCGATAAGCCACAAAACCACAGCAACTGCACAGCAATTGCAAACCTATTCTTTGTTGAAAAAGAATGGAATAAACATGCACAGAAGGGGAAAAAAAAACAAGGCAGGCTGCTCAGTCAAGCATTCTAGATTAAAACAGGGCTGCTTTGGCTGAGCATCTGAGTTGTTAGCTAGAAGTCCCTGGATCCAGTTTCACCAGAGCTGTGAGCTCCTTCGCAGGGCAACCCCTATGCAGGTTTGCCCGTATTCCCTAGACCTCCTGGCTGACAGCTCAGCCGCTTTGTTTTTTTGAGGTGAAAGAACACTGAAAAAATGATATTCTCCCTCTACGGTACAAAAAGGAACGGTCAAAAGTGATGTCATGGCCAGAAGTGCCATCATTGTGACGACAGAGCCTGCCTTGAGCCTTAGGCAGAAGGTCTAGTCGAGAGGGTTGAAGCCGCAGTAATGCCTGAAGATAAGATCTGAAGGTTGCCAGTTTGAGAACATCAGAAGCTTCCATGTGCGGCAGACCTCGAGAATGTGGCTGATAAGATCTGAGCTGTCTCAGCTGCCTGTGAGAGGGGAGTTGTGCTGGGCCAGCTGCTCTTTGGTGAGAGCAAAGAAGCAGTTTATCAGCCGGTGGAAGGCAATCGTGCTGCTGGAAAGAAGGACTGGACGATGAAAGTGTCATCTTCATGTAGTTGTTCTTGTAAGGTTAGAACCTTGTTTGTGATTTGTAAAAACCCTTGCGGTTTAGAAAATGCCTGCCTATGTAAACTGCCTTGAATTAATGTCAAAGGAGCAATCTGATGACCTAGAAAGGCGGTATATAAATACCTATTATTATTATTATTATTATTATTATTATTATTATTATTATTATTATTCCCTGAGAATGCAGCAATAAGATGGGTTATTTCTCAGCCATTTTCCAACAGCAAAGTGAATCAGAAAGGGATAAAAATCCTCTTTACAACCTCGACACAAGCAGAACAACCACACAGCCCTCCCCCTGTCCTGCAGCCCCCCATATTTTCACTATAGCTGCTCTAAGTGCTTCACAACTCACTTCAAATTGGTTCGCGACCCACTGCTGGGTTGCGACCCACAGTTTGGGAACAACTGGCCTAAGTCTTACTGACCACAGTGGGCGTTCATATGAGTAAAATAAATAACACCAACGCTCCTACTCATCAGAGAAGCAACATGTGAATCAAGACGCCCTACCTGGTTGCCCCTAAAAGTCCCACACGTGGCTAATCTGCATGTACTGTACATGCTTGGCTACAAATGAGTCTCCATTTGCATAATTTATGGCACATTGCCCAAAGATGAGCTGCGTCGTGATTCCATGTAGGACAAATGGCTGTGTAGCGTTGGCCAGATTCCATGGGGAAGCCTGTTAACTCCGAAAAACAACAACGATGACAATGCAACATTATTTAACGGTCAGTGCTGAGCAAAACTCCCTAATGTACACAGGGGGAGGGGGAAAAAAAACCTCCAGCAAAAACAACAAACTCCGGTTACTGTGAGTAATAAGCTACAGTTGACTGAATAATGATAACTTTACAGCAAGTGTAGCAATATACAGTTTTGTCAGCTCCTGCTGTTCTGGCTATGACTGGGAAATATTAATTGGCAGCTGGAGTTTATTTCATAAGCTACTGATAATAAATCTAAAAAAAAAAACCCACCAAAAAAACAAATAAAGAAGAGAGGAAAACAAAGCGACTCAAGCCAGGGCTACTTTTGCAGTGCTGTTTTCCAGGTGGTGCCTGTGGTCTTTGGCCAGGGCCATGTGCCAATGGAATGGACTGCTCAGAGCTTAGATTTTATGGAGTTTTCCACAATGAGAAACAGGCATTCGTGGGCATTCTTGCTTCGAAGTAAGAACTGCTTATTCTTATTGTTTATTCTCATTTCTGCTGCGGGTAATGGGGCTTACTCATAAGTAAGAGTGTGCAGGATTGCACGATCTAATGCATGCAAGGGATGTCAGGGATGTTTCCTGGTTGTGCAATTGCTGCAGTCCAAGGATGCCAGTTTGCGTTCCAGGAGTGTCATTTGATTATGTCACAATGACGGCACTTCCTGCTTGATGATGTCTCTCCCTGCTACAACTTCACTTCCAGATTAATGACACGAGTGCCATTCTAAAAAAGCGGGTCCCGGTCTAAAAAGTTTGAGTGCCACTGTTTTAGAAGAAGTAGAAATCAGCAAGCAGCCGGGGACAGGTAGGAGAGATCATGAGATGAGAAAGTGTTTAGCCATTTCATTGCCCCAGTAGCTTTTCCCTGCACATGTGAAAAATACCTGTAGGTGTGGTTTTCTCCAGATGGGGGAAAAGCAGCCTGCAGCATGCAATATTGTGAGCAAAATCAGAAAGGGTTACAGGGCTCCCTCTGCTCCTGATTGCAGCTCCCAGCAGCTGCTTTGTATTTTAAAAAATGTCAGGAGGAAAGTTTACGTAGAACTCCGTGCACTATGTAGGTCGGCCCTCTGTGTTCAGTCTTCTTAGCAACTGACAGTTTCAGGAAGCAGATGCTTCAGAGGAAGGCACAATTAAAAAGAAATACTACACCCAAGCTGCCAGTTTGATGCTATATCACAGCAAAGTAAATCACAACGTGTGATATCTCCGTGTATTGTGCAGAATGGAAAGAAATGGACGGTCAGGAGGAGAAAGACCATTTGCTCCACGTTGCTTATTTCCAAACTCAACTTGTAGCAAATTGATGGGGGGGGAGCCTTGACCATTACAAGAATCTTCTCTCCTTATGTTTATATTTCCCCTGTGGGGGAAGCAGCAAAAAAGAAGGAAAAGTTAAAGGAATAAGGTCTCCATATGCAGTGGCGTCTCTACAGGGAGGGCAGAGCTCTAAGTTTTGCAAGAAGCCTTACCTTGCAGTGGAAATCACTTCTCTCCTGCACTGTTCTAGCCAATCCTCACAGGGAAAAGCAACATCTTGGCATTGCTTACTGGCTACAGCAGCAAGGGAGAGGAGGGATTTACATGACAGGGTAAGGCTTCTTGCAACACTTAGAGCTTTGCCCTCCCTGTAGAGACGCCACTGTCCATATGCTTCTCTCTGCCTGCCACACAACTGTTAAAGGCACAAGCAAATAGTCTTTACAGCCCTTTTCAGATGGTGAGTAATGCAGGAGGCATGATATGAAGGGAAATAGTTCCCAGTTCAGTCTGACTTTCCTCATAATAACATGTTGGGTTTCATTCCCATCAGTATCTTCACTACTTGGAGACAGTATTGGTGTCAAGAGGGCTCATGGTCTTTCAGGACCATGGAGAGTGCACAGGTATTTTGCTCTACAGAGGCACCCCAAGCCACAGCCATTTACCACCCAGGACATATACTGTAAGCATGAATAAGTTGAATAAGATCTGAGAGGAAGGCTGCAATCCTATCCATATTTACTTGGGAGAAAGCCCCATTGACTATAATGGGCCTTCTGAGTAGACATGCATTGGATTGGGCTGTCATTCTGCAACTCACAGAGTAAAGGAGCTGCCCTATGGAAAAAGAAAGCCCAGGTAAAGTGAGCTGTCAAAAGGAAGACTATTGCAAGTGTACAAGAAGGTGGACTAAACATAGAATCAGGTATGACGAGTTCATTAATTCGGAGACTGGTTTCACTCAGAACTGGTGCTGGGCAATCTCTGCATGAGAAGAAAACAGTGCATGGTTTAATGAAAATTCCAGGTGGCATTAACCTGCATGGGTAACTGCCTTTCAAGTGCCCCACCTCTTGTTTAAGCAGCCCTGAGCAAACCAACGCCGAGAACTTGAAATATAATCAATGCGTCAGAAATTGAATAACTTGCTTCAAGTGCTGCTTTCCTGCAGATTTTTTTCTCTCTACTAAGTTCCACCCTATTTTTCCTCTCCTAGAGCAGTGTAAAGACTTACCCAATCACAAGGGGGGAAATTAATTGGAGGAAGGGCACTGCCAAAACTTCAGGTCGAGGGAGGACATGGGTGGCGAGCAATGCAGATTATTAAGCAAGGCAGAATTGGGGAAACTTTTTACTTGCCCCCCCAAAAAAACCCCAATGTTGCTTGAAACATCTCCATGGACCAAAAAAAAAAAAATGCTGCAGCCCTAATATACTGTATATACAGAGTTATTCTTGCTTCAGCACAATGGCTTCCTAACGATCTGTTACCTATCTAAGACTGATTGCTTTTCATGGTTCACTGGTCTCAGTTCAGACATTCATTTTAATCAATACCGCAGTCAACAGAGAGAATAGATTTACTTGTTTCTGGTGAGGTTTTTTCTTTTTTTCTTTTTTTACATTTAATTGAAAGTTTTCAAGTGATTACCAATGTATGTATTATATGGATTGCAGAACCTAGAAAAGAATCCCGGTTAAGGGGTAGGAAAAGGCAACAACCCAATAACTTTGACCTATGCAAAGGCTTCAAGAACAAGAAAATGTTAATTTACATAAGCTAAGTCAATAGTTAGTGAAAAGCTTTGTAATGTGATATATGACCTCCCCCATGTTTAGCTTGTAATAACTCTCATCAGGATTAATGGCCATCCAGCTCAGACATCAAAAAGTGAATATACACATTGGTCTATAATTAATGTCATTAAATCCTATTGCCCAGAACAGAATATGCCATCTATTCCCATATAACTCGCCGCTATTGTGGCATTAAACCTGGCGGGCTCTTTCACATGTCCTTCAATGGTCTTATTGGCTTGGGCTGACCCAGAAACAACTGGGGTCAGTGGCCACTGATGGAGACTAATAGCCTGGCGAACCTCCCTATGCATAATCAAAATTGGATCATGGATGGATGATGATTGGATGATTGAATCAGGTTGCCCAAAGTTTTGTTAGGAGCTACAAGACCCCTGGCTCAAGCTTACCTATGAATGCTTCTCCCACAGTTAATTGGCCATACTCCAGGAGCCTCATCCTTGCAATGGCCATGCAATGGTCCTCTCCCCTGCAGCGAAGCTATCAGCCAGAACTTCCCCTCCACATTGAGTAGAAAAATCCCTCACCTTTCCTCTCACCATTGAAAGAAAGAAATATATTCACATTACTTGGAGGAAGAAATACCAAGGGGTGTGTAAATTCAGAGCTAATGTTTTCCCCAGTGACAATTGAGGAATGCCAAATACTAAAGGGAAGTCCCTTTATATTTTTTCCACCCTCGTGGGAACTACTGATAAAGAAAGACATAAAACAGAGCTGTCTCTGTCCCTGATTATAACTTTAATAAACGGGTCTTCCTGAAGCTTCATATTTTCAAAGGCATGAAGTCATATGAATACAAAAAAAGGTTTTAAGATAGTCAGAGAGACCCCTGTGCTCCCAGCAAAATGAGATCGGATTTCTCTTTAAGCTGTTTTTAATAACGGGTATTAGGAGAGATTGGTGTTTGCCAGTTAATAGGTCTGCAGGCTTGCTGCCTGGTTGGTGCCCACCGTGATATCATTTTCACGGGTTCTCTGGCAGCAACCTCTTGAGTGTGCAGGTCTCTTAACAAATTAAAGTTGAACCTGGTGCTCGGTACCCTCCCCCACACACGTACAGAAAGAATTTCCAGGTGATTTCCACTGGCAGTTCTGATCCACCCCAGCTTGCTTGAAAAGAAGGTTTTGCTTCAGCATGGGTCTCTGAGCCAACCAACTGCAGTTTGTTATGCCGAGCCCCAGCACATAGATGGAGGCTCGTGATTGGCTGGCTCCCATGCCAGGTGAGCCAGATGTGGCTCTATTGGGCTTTCTGGCCGGGGGGCGGCGGCACAGGAGCTCACCTGTGAAAGGTGAGATCTCCTTGGGGTCATTCTGCTTCCTGATTCAAGCAGAGAAGGATCCCCGCCCACCCTCCCTTCTGCAGTCCAAGTGCGGCTGGTCGCCATATTTGGGGCTGGGTAGGAATTTTTCTGCTTGCCGGATTGGCTTGGGGCAGGTAGTTTTTTTCGCCTACCCTGGACTGTATTTGGTAGGCGTGAGGATGTTGCACGTACGCAGTCGGCAACCTTGGTCACTTTATTGCAGGTTCGCAAGGGCATAAAGGCTGGGAGGAGGCTTTTGGTGTGCATTCGGAAGTCAGCTGAGGCACAGAGTGACCCTGCGGTAGGCCCACAGTTGCTGACTGGCGCGTGGGGCTGGCAGGGAATCTCCTAACCTCAAGCCTTAGCCCGCCCCAGATGCTTGCCGGCCGGGGCGGGTGAATGGGTAGCTGCTTCCGCCCCGGCTGGGGTTGGACAGAGAAGGGCTACGCCCATGGGGCCAGCCTGGAGTCAGAATGTTTCGCCCGCCAAAGGGGGGGCTGGCAGCGCGTGCCCCCCCACCTTCAGTTAAGGCCACGCCCCTTTGCCTATTCCAGTTAATGGCTGCTGGTCCCCAGCTCCGTTCTGTTGTATTACTTTACAATAAAGTGGCCCGTTCATCCATACACATCTGTCTCTCGTGGCTTTATTGGGGATGCACAGCTAATCAACATGGGTGCCATCTCCCTGACTCCAGGAGTGGTCCAAACATACTTTGCAGTGTCCCTTATGCCAGCCAAACTTTGCTGGCCTACCTGTGCCGGCCTAACTCCAGGTTAGGATTGTACCCTGAGTTACTGTGCCGTACCTTGGTGGTCCAGGAGCTTTAATGTGGAGCAGTGGATGTGCTGCCTTTTAAGAGAGCTTCCAGTTCGCCTCTATTTGTGCTCTGCTTGTACACTTGGAAACAAAGCAAAACATTACAAAAACACCTGAGGTTTCCATTGCGCTCTCATCCAAAAATGGGTCGTCCGGTCCCTGGAACTTCCCACCACCTGATTAAGTGAGCAGCATGCAGCACGATTTCGCAATGGCTTCACTGTTTCCAGGGGTAATGAGAAGTGAAGGCTGTGGGCAAGGAGACAGCTGCGGCACCACCTTGTCCACCCCCACATTATCCTGACTTATTACATTGTAATAAATTGAACCATTCCACTTCATTATTTCATATTTGAGGAGATTTATAGATTGTCTTGGTGGCTGAAGAGCCAGTGATTAAAGAAGAGGCGTGCTAATGAGTGAGCCGGCACACAAAAGCCATTTAATTAATGCACAGCCCATGGGCTGTAAATGGCTTGCTGATAACAAACCTTGCCCATTCAGGACTTGAACTTATAACTTCTGACAAGGCGAGGGCCCCTGTAGAGACACAGGTTAGGCATTCAAGTGGCAATTAGGGCTAACAAAGCGACTCCTTTTCCATCTCCCATCATCCATCTTGGAGCTGTCGGCAAAAGTCCACCTTCTCCTTCCACTCTGTCCCCAGGCTGTTTCTAGCACAATGTTCTGCACTTCTGGATGTAAGAACATAAGACCATAAGAAGAGCCCTGCTGGATCAGACCAAAGACACATCTGGTCCAACTTCCTGGATCTCACAGAAGTCCACCAGATGCCCCAGGGAGCACTCAAGACAAGATGTCTGCATCCTGTTGCCACTCCCTTCTATCTGGAATTCTGAGGTAAATTTCTGAGGTAAATAATAACTGGCCATCCAATCTGGACCTAAGAGAGCCCTACTGGATCAGGCCAATCTAGTCCAGCTCCCTGTATCTCACAGCGGCCCACCAGATGCCTCAGGGAGCACACAAGGCTGTGACATAGCTAAGCCAGTAGTGTAAAAGCTGTTCATTCTGGAAGAGGAACTGGGTCTTTCATCTGTATTATTCCTTTAGACACTTCTTGGCTGTGTTTTCCCTGACAGTTGGCAATAGATTTGTCCTGTAATTGGGTTCCAGAGGGCAAGATGAAGCCATAGAAGTTGGAGCTCAAGTTTTGCAATTAGTCTGTAAATAATGGACAAACTAGAGTTGATGGTGGAGTGTGTCTCTTCCTTATTTATAAGATGGATTCTTCTGGGCAATTCCAGTGGTTTGAATGAGACCAGAACCATGAATTCCATCTCATTCCTACGTCTCGCTGGATACAACTGATGTCTTTTCCACCTCCATCAGATCCCAAGTGTGTGTAACAGATTTTTCAGCATGAAGGAATGAGGAAGGATAGTGAGCTCTTAAAATGTAATATAAACAGGAAAAAAATATATAAATGATTCTGCCCTGCAGCCTGCAGATTTAATGATATTTACTTGGGTGATTGATGAATAAGATGGACGAGACTTTCTGGCCTGTTCAGGGCAAGATGTCTAAGCACCAAACCAAAGAGTGAATCAATCAGCTTTCTGGGTTTTGTGGCCAGACCGGTCCATCAGTTAGCCACTGTCCCCATCAGGGATATAAATTACCCCTGGCTGAGGGACAGCATGTCAGCCGACCACGCAGGTTCTTCTCTGGAGAGATCAATAGTCCGCCATAAATGGAAACAACCCTGCTTTAAATGAAACCGCTAAAGTCATCACCAAGCTTCATTCTGGCACTACATTCTTTTTGTTTTGATAATATATATGTTCTTAGGCTAGGAAGAGTGTGGCTAAGCATCTCCACAATAAGATGTACAGCCTTTTTACTCGGGACGAATGGACCGTTTCCTCAATGGACGAGCTGGCTCTAAATGTTTCACAATGCTGTATTTGGTTGCTGATGCATGCCGGCTGACTCTACTGAGGACTTCATTTTCCAGACCTGTCAATCAGACATCTTTAGAGGTGAAGTGAGAAGAACATGCAGCAATAGGGACATAAGTTAAAGGCCTGGCAGGAGAGAAGTGACTGGAACCTTGAGTGCTGAAAGATGTTGAAGTATTGTTTCTGGAATAAATGGATTCGCCGGAAAACATCTCCTCCCTGTTAAGAGTCTGTTCTATTGAAACATCTAGGGAAAGAGGGAGGTAGTCAGGCAGGCATTATTATACAAAATCAGGGACTGCAATCTGCTTTGCCAAGCTGACCAATTCCACTCCTTGTCCTTGAGGAGGTGTTGCAAAGCATGAGATTCCTCCCTTGGAAAATAGATTAGAATGTGTAGCTTATCACTCCGAGGGAATCTGTCATTGTGTATCAGACCAATGATCTATCTAGGCCAATATTCCGCATTGCTGTTCGTTAGAGATGGTGCAGCTTCATTAATAAAACTGTTCAGCCATAGACTGCCCAGCCTGCTGCTACCAGCATTTTGTAGTTCAGCAAAACAGCATGGACAGGAGGTTGCTTTTTCAGAGTTGGTCTTCTATTTGTTGAAGTCAGCACAATGGAAACCATTACCCAGGAGGTGGGTGGGTTCTGGAGGTCTTCCTACAGCCATCTGTTGGGGGGGGGATTCTCTAGCTCTGGATTTCCTGAAAATATCAGGAAATTACCCTGGGTGATTTGTAAAGACTCTGGAAATTACTCTGGGTGATCTCACACACAAAATCTATATATTTTCGGTTCTTTGGCAGTTGGAAGGCTCCAGAATCCACACCAAGTAGTATTTCTATTGTAGACTGGAAGGTGAAGGAGAATCACAATAGATGCGTCTTAATGCTTGTAAAGGAATTTATCCACTTCCTAGAAACATCAGCCAAGCATTGTGCTAATCCACCCAAATGCCGCCTGTTCAATGCAACAAGCAATTAGTTAATGTTTGTGGAGTTCTTGGCAAACATGGGTTTCTAATTGGTATTATCCGTGGCTACATTGAAACACTTTGAGAGAGCCCAGGGAGGTTAAATAGGTTCATGTGGAAACAGGCTGTATTGGCAAGGCTCCATCCTTTATTTATTCATTTGCTTACTATTGTATTGATTTTTAAAATGAAAAACATAAGCAAAAGACATAACCACCGCTGTATTACTTTGGAAACAACCATTAATAATAGGTGTATCGACAAAACTGACAAAGGAAATAAAAAACAACTAGTCCGTGTGACTAAGCTGGAGAGTCTGCAAAACAGGATGGTAGGCAAGGCTCAGCCTTGACATCTTCTTGGACGTGGTCCCTCTCTCTGTTCTTTTGAGAAAGGAGACATCACCCTGGAGTCTGAAGGCCGGGTTGGACGGAGCATGTGGGACAGAGTTTTCCTCCAAACTTCAATTAATCCTGGAGTTGAAACCCCTGCATTTGTATTTTTGACTTTGTATTTTGGACGTGTTCACATTTAAGCTTGGGAATTTATCTCTGAGGGCTTCTCTGGGGGCGGGGAACACTTAATGAAGTGCTAAGGGAACTTGATGAATGACATGGTAAGAAATGTCGCCATCAAACACAACCTTTTTCACCCCAGTCCAAAATCATTCATGATTTAGAATATTGAAAACAAATTGTGAGCACAATCCTAAACTGGAGTTAGGCCGGCATAAACTAAGCCAGCAAAGTTTGGCCAGCACACGGGACACCATAAAGCATGGTTGGACTACTCTCGGTGTCAGGGAGGATGGCTCACATCTGTGTGCTGGCCTCTCTGACTCCAAGAGTGGTCCAAACATAGTTTACGGTGTCCTTTGTGCCGGCCAAACGTTGCTGGCTTAGTTTATGCCGGCCTAACTCAGTTTAGGATTGCGCCCTGAATTAAGTCATATGTATTTCAAGTACCGTTCCTGGTCCCGTCATGGATGCCAAAATCCACATAGGGTCAAGTTCTCCAAAAAAATTGTTTTAAAAAGTAAAACAAATGTGCTTTCTTCCTTAGTGCCACACATTGTGGTGGCTGCTGGGTAGTCTCTGGTGCTCCTGGAAGTCACTTCTAAGTTGGGACAAGGCCCTCCTTCCCCTCCCTTGGCTCCCGCACACTCCAGAACACATCGCGGAAGCATTCCCAAATGCTTCCTCCGTGCATGCCAGTCAAGGGACCAGGTCACAGGTCTCAGCACAACCTGGAAGTGGCTTCTGGGAGCGCCAAGGACTGCCCTTGGGGGTCCACCTAGTGGAAACAGTGGATACTGCGACTCCTGGTGAGGGGGGACCATTATAGTTTTATCAGCAGGAGTATTCAAATCAGAAATATTTGCTTGACGATTCCTCCCCCAACTCAACCCCCCACGAGTAAACAGCAGGAAAAAAGGCTTAACACAAAAGTTGTCAGCAAGGAGTCGTGCACTCCTGGGGTTGATCTCTTAAGCGAAGGCAATCTCACTCGGTGAGGGGGAACCAGGCTTTGGAATAAAACCACCCATTAGGCAGGCACAAGCTTGGTTGAACCAAGGACAGCAGGGAGCCCCCAGTATTTTCCTCTAAGCCCGATATTGGCGGTGGCTGATTGGGCGTTGATGAGTTCCCTGTGAACTCAAATGGAATAAACCATTTGAGAAATCTCTCCACCAGGCTAAGCTTCATTTGTCCTGTCAATCTGGTGCTCACCACCTTCTGCTTGTATTTAGCACGATTGATTTATCGGAGCACGGCAATATTAAGAAACCCAAACAATTATTCCCGGTTATGGCTTCATCTGTCCCCGTCTCCTCGTAACAAAGTGGAACGCTCCTTCTCCACTTGGTTCTTCGGAATTGCTGAGGACGCAGTGCAGACTCTAAGCAAATGAAGCAAAATAATTTAAAGTTTGCATAATGGATTGTGCCAAATATTGCCAAATAAATTAATAAAGGACAGAAATAGTAGTCATGGAAATGATTTTTTTTTTTTGCATGGATTGCTTATGGCCCAATTGACACACAACTGACATCAGAAAAAAGAAATCCAGACATACATTTCATAACTCCCGTACAGATCACTGGAGAATATCCTCAAAGAAACTGTATTTTTTTGCACAGTAAACAAAACCAGCAAGCAATTTTTGGATGCTTCTGCAAGCAGAGGAGCACCTTGGAGAGTTAGGCTCGGACATAATGTTTTGGCAGATACCAAAATCATTCCTGTAGCTGTATAGATGATTGGCTGAATTATTAATACACAATCTGAGCCCTCCACAGACTTCTGCATTCCAGAACTCAATCAGCTGTCCAGGAGTCTGGTGGAACCCTCGACTCAGGGATAACTTAAGTCAGCCTTGCAGGAAAGTTCACAAACTTATCTACACATCAATAGCCTGAAAAAGAGGTGCAATTACCACCCCCATCCTGCCCAGTCCTGCCCAGTCTGTTAGAGTGAAAATATATGTGACATTAAATGCAGGAGGAAAATCATGAACATAAACGTTCATTTTTCCTTCAGCTGCAAAAAGGACCTGATCCGAACTGAGCATCTTGACTTTTTTCTCCTTTCTGTCCCAGTTTTCCTCTTCACTGCTTCTCATTCCCATCCACTCAGTCCTGTCTCCCCTTCCCACCACACTCCTCCCTCTAGCTCACCTTTCAAAACTTCGATAATTATCAGTGCAACACTTTCCCTTTTGGAACCCTCTATTTGTTTCCTTAGCCCTGGTGACATCTATTGTAGTTGACTAACCCTACAGTGCCCTCTCCCATTTTCTACCTTCCAGCTCAGCTTCCTGAGGTCTACCCGCAAAAAGTCAGGTCACACCATGTATTGACTGTTTCTGAGTGTCTGACTGCCTTTATTTCATCCTCTTGGGAGGGGGAAGAAGCTGAGAGCATGGAAGAAGCTGGAGCCATTGAAAAGAGCCTTGTAAGGGATATCTTGCCATGTTAGCAGCTAGCCAATTAGCCAGCACTCAGACAGGGCTGGGGTGTTAAGGGAGCTGACCAAAACAGGGCTGTCTGCTGAAGGATGTCTAGCTGAGAGGGTAAAAGCCGCAGTCATGCCCGAAGATAAGATCCAAAGGTCGCCAGTTCGAGAACACCAGAAATTTACGTGAGCAGCAGACCTTGAGAATGCGGCTGATAAGATCTGAGGTGTGTCTGGCTGTCTGTAAGAAAGGAGTTGTGTCGGGCCAGCTGTTTCTTGGTGAGAGCAAGAGGTTCGTTTATCAGCCAGCAGGAAGGCAACCGTGCAGCTAAGACAGAAAGGCTGGACTTGAAAGTGTCATCTGAATGTAGCAGTTCTTGTAAGATTAGAACCTATTTGTGATTGTAAAAACCCTTTGGGTTTAGAAATGCCTGCCTATGTAAACCGCCTTGAATAAAGTCAAAAGAGCAATCTAATGACCTAGAAAGGCGGTATATAAATACTAAGTATTATTATTATTCACTAACATATACACAGTCAAAATGATAAAAAGATCACAAATATCACAGACTGGTCTTTTGTTGGCAATTCAAGCTCTAACCAAGAGCCTAAGAGTTGTCCAAGTATCTGCATAAGATGTATGATGTTCCCATCATTATCATTATCATTATCATTATGATTAGTAGTAGTAGTAGTAGTAGTAGTAGTAGTAGTAGTAGTAGTAGTA
>JAJKFI010019938.1:0-15944 GCA_029204185.1 Lerista edwardsae | reverse complement strand
TTGAAGCCACCTGGGGTAGACAAAAATGGCTGACTCAGATCATCGCCATGAGGGAGGGTTGCCGCGAATTCTCAAATAAAAATCTCCCTCACATGTTTAAAAGTTAATCTCAACCTTTTTAATCATGCCTGCGTATTCTGCATACGGGTAATAAGGTTACAAATAATGTTTCCACACAAAACATTATCACATCACATGTTTTTATTTTCGTCTGTTTTTATTTTTATTCAGTCCGAAACAGTACGAGCAGGGGAATCTTTTTGCAAGGGAGCTGCCCGGGGAATTGTAGTACTATTTAATAAGCATGGAGTATACTAATTCACGGCAATCCTCCCTCACGGCGATGATCTGGGTCAGCCATTTTTGTCTACCCCAGATGGCTTCACTCGGCTCCTATTAAATCAATGGGCATGCCATCTCCAGTCAATCTAAGCACCTTGGTCACCAATCCCAGGCAGGCACCCAGGAGAGACTCCAGTGAGCAACGGTGACCTCCAGTCTCCGTCAGTGCGCTCAGATAAATGTTTTGTGTGGGGGACAACAGAGGCAGCTCTGTGTGGTGTAGCAGAACTTGGGCTTAAAATACAGAGGAGGTAGGCCTGGGTGTTTCTGTGAGCTGCATGAATTGTTCGGCGTAATGGAGTCACCAAACGAACAGGAGTCAAGCCTCACCTGGGGTGGTCCTGAGCTGCTCACCCTGTAAGTAGCCAAAGTACGGCTCCCATGGCTTTTCTGTACAAGGGGGACTGCACTGAGTGAAACCTGACATATCCCAGAATTCTCTGCATTCTAGAGAGAAAGTACTCTTCTCCCTGTGTGGAGTAGAGACTCGCTGGGAAGTGGGGAAATGGACCCCACTCTTGTTAACGTTCAGACGATGAGCAAATTCAGGAATTAAGTCAGAATTTAACAGTAGGGATTGGAGAGAGCAGTGGTTCCCAAACTTATTGGGGTCACGACACCCTTGCAGCCTCTTCTTCCCAGCACCCAAATCTCATGAGATTTTATGAGATCCAAGATGGTGGTGCGAAGGGGAACAGATTGGAGGGGCCTCCAAGGATATCCTGCAGCACTCCTGTAAGTAGTGTTGTGACCAGTGGTGTCATTCAAATGATTTAGGAACAGGAACTCACTTTTGATGGGCACTTGTCGGGAACCCGGAACCAGCCACGGAGCCCGTTAGGATCCGGAACGCCCGTTCTGGTCCGTTTCCCCTGAATAACATCACTGGTTGTGACATCCCACCCCCCCACCCACCCCTCTCTCTCTCTCCCCCGCCCATGTCATGGGCCTGATTTGGATCAGCTTCTCACCACAGCTGCTTTTCAGGAAGGAAAAGAGATGGAGAATCCCAGGCATGGGATTCCAGCAAGCATTTCAACGCCTTGTCCCTTCGGCAGAGTCCCTCCCCACTGACCTGTTTCCACGGGCCACTCCCCGTTCATTTCAGGACTTGTGTGCGCACCGGCCTGTGTTTAATGAGCCTGAGGATTGAACTGGTTGAGTGCGAAGGAGAGGAGTTGACTTGCGACAGTGCGGTGGGAGGCGTCCGTAGAGGCCTTTGAACATGAGAGGCACCGTTGTCAAACATTGTTTCCCAATTGGGTTTTGCCATCAGCTGCTTGGACGCCTTTGATTCCTTTCCGTCTCTGTTCTCAACGCCTTTGCTGACGAGCCCCTGGCGAAGACAGGTGGAGGTTGTGTGTCTCTTTCATTCCGGACACTGCGGCGCGAACAACCCAGAATTCCTTTTCCGCTTTCATTTTTTTTAAGCACTTTTCCTCTCTTGCGACGTATGCAAAAACCATCTTTCATGTCGCAGGATCTTTTTTTCTCCCCCTTTCTCTCTCCCCCCGGTTCTTTTTTTTTTTTTTTAAAAAAAACTCTCCTAACAGCCGTACAACTGGAGATTTTTAGAAATGACGTTTTTCGTTTTTTAACATTTCAAGAAGAAAAAAAAAAGTGCTCGTGCAAGTTAGCGCATGAAAGCGTTGCACGGAATGAAACAAATTAAATAGCCGCCCATGGAGAAGAAGGGGCTTGGAAAGAAAGGACAGCAAACACGAGAGCAGATCAAATAGGCAGGACGGAGAGGGAACTTGCCAGACAGCTTGGGGAATAAATGCCTAGCATGGCAGTGAAATAATTGTGCCCCTCCAGATGAAGACCTCTGGTTTCTCATGTCTTGTTCTAAGACAATAAAGAAACACCAGCCAGGCTGCCAACCTTGGTCAGCTTCTGCAATATTTTATCTGCCAACTGTGGGCCACTTTCACTGGAGGGTGGAGAAGACACAATTAATTAGAGGAGATTCCTTGCCCACAGATGGTCTAGGTCGGTAGGGGATGGTGACAGACTCTTTAAAAGGATGAAGACCAAAGGCTGTAGCTTCTGCATTCTTTTCTTTTTTTCTGAATTTGAAAACAAACTCTCCTGTGGAAATAACCCTTCATGTTCCCAAGTCCCAATACAAAACACAGGACCTGCGTCAGTGAATGCAGCTACGTTTGTATGTACTCATCCCTTCCTCCTCCTTCCTTTTCTGTTCTTCCCCTCTTATTAATTTGCAACTCTCATGTCTTCTTTCCATCTCTTTGTTGCTGAAATTTTAGATGGAAAAGTCATTGGGGCCGCAATCCTAACCTGGAGTTAGGCTGGTACAGTTAGGCCAGCAAAGTTTGGCAGGCACAAGGGACACCATAAAGTGTATTTGGACCATGCTTGGAGTCAGGAAGGATGGTGCACGTCTGTGTGAAAGTCTGGCCAGCACCAGGGCCACTATAAAGCACATTTGGACCACTCTTGGAGTCAGGGAGGACGGCGCACGTCTGTGTGCTGGCCTCTCTGACTCCGAGAGTGGTCCAAACATTCTTTACGGCGTTCCTTGTGCTGGCCAAACTTTGCTAGCCTAACTGGGCTGGCCTAACTCCAGGTTAGGATTGCACCCGGAGTTACAGCCTACCTCACCCATGAAGGTTTGGCTACACCTACGTAACGCTGGCGTCAGACATCATATCCTTGCCATTTCTGCAACCGGTTCCCATCAAGTTTCTCCAGCATGCATTGGAAGAGATACCACCATCGCGCATACTAATGCAATCTTCTCATTGCAAAGAAGCTGGTCTGACAGATACTTTTAAAGAGAGATGTGCGTTTTGAAAAGCTCTTGATGGCGCTGTCTGTAATTAGAGTGTAATTGGTGTAATTGAAAGCCCAGGGCCCTTTTGTTATTGCTCATCTGCATACTTTTAACATTATATCAAATCTTTGTTGCTGTTTTTTCATCCCCCGTGTCCTTGTTTGTGCATCTTCTAGCAAGTGGTGCTGCTGGCGAGAGATAAATTCAAGTTAATCACTCCTGTCTTTGCGGCCTGCACTGTACCTTTTAAGAAAGGGCACCTGGTGCCAGAGGTTGGCTGGCATTGGGAAGAGCAGATACAGAAAAGGACGGAGAGAACACATTTGTATCAAATTGGGTTTTCCTTTTCTGTTGAACTATTCATTATAATCGCAGGCTGTGGCATTAACTCCCTCCCTTCTTTTTTCCTGAAGGAGCAAATAGCTTCCAAAACCTGATCCCGATATTTTTTGTATATCTTTATTCCCTAAGCAGTTTTAAGCCATTTGGCTGCTCTGCAAATCTGGGCACTTCTGCCATGGGTCAGTTTCAAAAGTACTCTATTCCCCGCCCCTCCAGTTGCTTTGCCGTGGTTCCTAATTTATGAGTGGAAAATGACCACTGTCTCAGGGACAGATCCTTGTCCCTATTTCTGCCTTTTCAGGATGGCTTGTTCAGTCTCTGTTAGCATGAATTGGTGGAACAGTCACTGTGCAGTATGACCCCTCTTAGGGTCTTTTTACGTTGTGTTTTAGGGCACAATCCTAACCTGGAGGATTAGGATTGAATAATTCCTTCTCTAAGGAAGAATAAGGTTAAAAAGCTATAAAATGCACATTGCATTGTTGGTTCTGCCCACTTCCCCCCCTTTTCCCTGACGGATCACACCAGAGGCGGATCTAAGGGAGGGCAAATCTCTAAGTGTTGCAAGGAGCCTTACCCTGTCATGTAAATCCCTCCTCTCCCTTGCTGCTGTAGCCAGTAAGCAACGCCAAGATGTTGCTTTTCCCTGTGAGGATTGGCTAGAACAGTGCAGGAGAGGAGTGATTTCCACTGCAAGGTAAGGCTTCTTGCAAAACTTACAGGTTTGCCCTCCCTTAGATCTGCCTCTGGATCACACCCAAAAATATGGATATTGGAGCCAAGGCTCCATAGGATATCTAGTGCAACACTGGGTTGCATTGCTTCTGAATTGGTGAAACTCCTGATCAATCACATAAAATTATCCAGGTGTTGAGGGGAGGAGGAGAAAAAAAGCCCAATCATTTCTTCCTTTAAATGACAAGAATTTGAGGAAAATATTATTTGTACTGCCTTGGAATAATGGCTTTTGATGCATAATAATATATTATGAAAATTTTGATGGCCAATATTACATTTATCCCAACGATATAATCAGTGTTTGGCATCTGTGCTGGTTTAGTCAATTAAGTTTTTAACCTCCTGTCTTCAATCTCATCTATGGTATTTTAAATGCAGCAATTTTTAATGAAAACTCCTCTACCTGTTCATTCTACCATCATTTCCTCCCCTGGCTGCTTAGTTCTTTTGTGTACATGAATATAAGCTGGATTTTTTTTTTCTCTTCTCCTCCTCCCCTCCCATTATTTTTTCAGATGGAAATGAGGGAGTGAAATATTTTAGATGGCTAAAATAACCAGTTTGGGGATTTCAGAGCAAACCAAATCTTGTGATTTTTCCAAAGAAAACTGTCCACATTGAGGACTCAGAGACGAAAAGTGTCTATCCAAGCTTGAATTTCAGACCACAATTACCAGTGAAAGCAAATGATGGTGTTTAGGCCTCCTCGGCCTTTCTTGGAGCTGTAGTCAGGCGGTTGGAAAACGCCGCTCTTTGTCCTCCGGCTAATTGCAGGATCACAAAATAGACACAGTTGCAAATTCACAACTATTACACATTTCTGACTTGCTGGCCTGGACCAGACACTTTATTCCCCTCCTTGTTAACTATATGGTTGAACAACCTCATGATTCAGGGTGCAATCCTAACCTGGAGTTAGGCCAGCACCGTTAAGCCAGAAATGTTTGGCTGACATGAACGATGCCGTCAAGTATGTTTGAACCACTCTTGGAACAGAGAGGCCAGCACACAGCTCCTAGACTCCAAGAGTTGTCCAAATGTACTTTAGGGTGTCCCTTGTGCCTGCCAAATTTTGCTGGCTTAACTGTGCCGGCCTAACTCCAGGTTCAGATTGTGGTCTGAATCAGTGGATACCAGGGCATGCCTGTACCATCAAATTTCAACTGCAATTAATTGTTGAAGTTAATCTGGCAGTTCTTGGTCTGGAACAGTATCTAAAGAATCTGGACAGGTAGACAAAACTTTGACAAAGTAAGTGGACATTTTGAGGAGGCTTTTCAATATTCCTTTTTAATGACATTTACCTCTTTGGGCTACCTGGCTCAGGGCCTTGGACATCATCACTGTAGACGTACATCCCCAACACACCAACCTTTGACTTGGGCTCAAAGCCAGTCCTGCTTGTATTCCACTGGAATCCACTACCCAGAAAAAAGAAGAAGAAACACCCCAAATTTTCTTGCTACATGAAATATTGATAAGAGGAAAAGAAGGCTAAGATAAATATCAAAGTGCTGTTTCGTGGTTTGGGGACGATCCAAGTTCTTCTCCGCCTCTCTTCATCCTTTGGTTTCTTTTGCCTCTAGCTGGCTTCGTTTAGTCAGGAATATGCAAGAATGTCTATACAGCGTTTTGATGGAATGAAGCCTGCTACTGCCTGGAGGAGATGGATTCTGAAAAATAGATCTGCCTATAAATCATTGATATGGTGTTTTTAATGGTGCAAAGTGTTTGGTGGGCCTCCATTATTCGTGCTCGGTACAGAAGGCCAAAGGACAGTCTTGTTCAATATTTGACCCGCTAAATTGTATTCATTATCTGTGCAAAGCAATGCACTTGGGGGAAGTATCAAACTGGCTCTGCAGTTCATCTTGCCATACTGCCGAGAGGGCCCTTTCCCGCTCACTCAACTAATAGCTTCTTAAAAATCACAGTAGGGAGGTGCTCAAGTGTGTCGGGGTTGTCACCTTCAGCAATGTTGTCCAGACTGTGGCCAGGTAGCAGAACTAACAACTTGTAAGGCATCGGTGTCTCAAGCCAGGGGCTCTGGTAACAAGGTTCAGGTACCTTATTATCTACGCTAAGACAACAAGAGGGGAGAGGGACTGGCGCAGTTAAGTCCCACTACTCCACAGTGCTGCCTCCCAGTGGCAGGGAGGGAAATTACAGCCTTGTCCTGCCTTGGACGCATCAGGTGGTTTGGAGAGCCAATAGGGACTTTCCTTGGTTTGCCTTTTTGTCAGAGCTTCTTGTTGATGGAAGATGATGCTAAATAACCCCCTGAGAAGAGGCTTAGGAGCTGTCGGGTCCAACTGGAAACGTTTTGTTGTGGAGCCGCAGGTTCACAGCCAGGGGCTGTAGAATCTTAGCGATATAAATACAAGTAGTGCCCAATGATCTGCAGATTTGGCTCAGTGTGGGTCCCC
This sequence comes from Lerista edwardsae, assembly GCA_029204185.1. Taxonomy (NCBI): domain Eukaryota; kingdom Metazoa; phylum Chordata; class Lepidosauria; order Squamata; family Scincidae; genus Lerista; species Lerista edwardsae. Next base: position 9,299 of record JAJKFI010019938.1, on the reverse strand, counting down.
CAGCCCTGCTGACCCTAACCCCTGGGCTGTATTGCAACTGTTCCTGCTCCTCTGCGTACTGAGGAGTCTCCGACCCAAGGCGTTCCCAATTCATGCCGCCATCATTAAACAAACAATGCCATCAGCCCCAATAGGTGTTGAAAGCAGCTGGTTGCCTTTTCCCTGAGCCCCAGATGATCTTGTCCGAAAAAAAGAGCGTTTGTTTTGTTTTGAATTTTTTTCTCAACATGGCTGCTGACTCTTGTTCCCTGTCACTTCAGCTGATTTTCTTTTCTGCCACTGCAGGCTGAATAGAGCTGGTGCTATTTAGGAGTGGACAAGTCGGTGTCCACAGCTTGCCCTCTCCTGCCGGAAAATCATATGATTGTCAGTCCAAAGAGTGCAATGTCTTGCTTGTCAATACCTGGTTTCGCCCTTTCTTTCCAGCTGCTGGTGGGAAGGGAAAGACAGCATGCTGGAGTCTAGAAGGGGGAAAACAAAGCCCTTTGAATAATAAAACTCTTAGAGAAAGGGAAATCTAGATATTTAGTGTTGAGTTTTAGAGGTTTTTGTTAGAGGTAGGAGTCTGTGCCTGTCAGTTTTAGGCAGAATCAGCTGTAGCACAGAAACAGAAGATTTGTGCTCTCTCTCTCTCTCTCTCTCTCTCTCTCTCTCTCTCTCTCTCTCTCTCTCTGTGTGTGTGTGTGTGTGTGTGTGTGTGTGCACATGCACGTGTGAGTGTGTGTGTGTGCGCATGTGCATGTAACTTCTGGAAATATCGTAGTTTTAACCTTTAAAAAAATAAGGAGGGATAAATACAGTATTTTCTGTTCTGGAATCATCAGGGGGCCAGAAAGCAGAGCGTCTAGCCTGAGAACATTTTAATACTTTAAAAAGTTTTTTTTTTCCTTCACACAAATGCACATTCAGCCCAGAGAAAGACTTTAAAGTGACGTTTAAATTCTTTTTGTGTGTGTGTCTGTGCGTGCTTGAAAAGGAAAAGGGAGGCAGGGAAGCTCTCATCAAAAATAGAAACTAATAATGTGGTATTGAACCATTCCTTTGACAGCTAATCCTTCAAACATGATTCTGCTTGGAGAAAAGAGTTTGCAAAAAAAAAAAAAAGCACTGAAAAAAGCATCCATGTTTCCTGTCTGATTGGAGGCAAGAGGAAATTTGCTGACCTGTGACTGTGGAAAGGGCATGGTTTTCCCACCATGCTGGAGATTTCGGCTTTTAAAGAATTTTAAGATGTGGGCTGGAGGAGGAAAAAAACTCCCAGGTTCCCGCAGAACTGAGAGGACCAAAATAAATGTATCAAGCAGTCCTGGTGTTAAAAGGTTGGAGGACCTAAACACAGATGGACTATAAGCTAGAGTCTGCCCATAGACAAGCTGTGCTTAGGTTCTTTTTCCCTACCACCCTCCTAGGTTCTAGGCACTGGTCCTCTCCAGTGAGTGCTTGTCAGTGAACAGTTGAGTTTGTAGAAGTGGCCTGCTATCCTTACACACCTAGTCAGGAGACTTCAGGGGTGCTTTTTTTTTCCTGGCAGCCCTGGGTTGAGCAAAGCGTGCCACTCCTTCCTCAACTGGAAGACGACCGTGCCAGAAAGTTCGCAAAGGAACTTAAGAGGGGTTTTTCTGCAGTGGCTGAAATGCTAGGAGCTGGGAGGGGGAGAGCTTGTTGGTGTATGTTGCTGTGGTCTCCTTGGGGTGAAAGGACAGGCTCTTGAAAAGCGGATGGACCAGAGTGAGACGGGGAGTTGGCCCTGGGTGTCGGCCCTGCACGGCCGTTTCTCAGCCAAATTTGGTGTCTGTTCGTGCGTCTGGGTGTGCATGCTCAGAATTCGGAAGAGCGAAAAATCCAATCTAATTGCAGAAGTACTGCGAGCAAAACCCTGAAACTGGGCTCATCCGTACAGTGCCGCCCCACTGCTCTAGTTGCAAAGAAGACACCCCCTTGTTGGTGCCCTCCTGCAAGAGGCCTGCGCAGCCTCCACCTGCACTGCTCTGCCCGAACGAAGCCCTCGTCTGGGATTCCCCTCCGTGCCATCCCTCCAGCGGCTGGCAGCCTGACCGCCCAGCCCATCTTCCTGCCACCGTTCTCTTTAATGGCCCTCTTCCGCAGAGCAAATGAGGCAGCGCTGCCCAGCCCCTCCTCCTCGCCTGCAAACAAATTAGCACTCCATTAGCTTAATGAGGACTCTCCCAGCCTCCCTTGACAGGAGGTTTGACACTCGGTAAGCAGTTGGAGAGGTGGGCCGGGCAGCGGCAGAGGCAGAGGCGGGATTGGTGTGGCAGCGGATCACTGCCCGAGACACTGTGGCCAGCGGTAAATGTCTGCATGCATCACTTTCATTGTGCACGACATGGCTTGCTGCTTGGGTCTGAGCTGGCAGCATTTGGCTCGACCCTTCCAAGGGGGTCTCTGGAGGGTGCTTTGTCATTGCTTTGGAGGGTCTCGAGATTGCTCAGCAGTCCTGGTCCCAAGCTGAGCACCTGCGTGGAAATCACAGCCTGCGTGGAAATCTGAGCAGAGCTGGGGTTTTAAACCATTGGCAGCTGGGGAAAGAAGCTCTCAGTGCTTTATGGCTGGAGGCAGACACTTCCCACCCTGCCATCCATTCCTGGGGAGTCAAGAAAGCCCAGGGAGTGATGCGTTGGGGAAATCGCTCAGTTTCAGAGCTCCGGGCTTGTTGCTCTGGTCTCCAACCAGAGGTGGATCTACAGGGAGGGCAGAGCTATAAGTTTTGCAAGAAGCCTTACCCTGTCATGTAAATCCTTCCTCTCCCTTGCTGCTGTAGTCAGTAAGTAACGCCAAGATGTTGCTTTTCCCTGTGAGGATTGGCTAAAACGGTGCAGGAGAGGAGTGATTTCCACTGCAAGGTGAGGCTTCTTGCAAAACTTAGAGCTCTGCCCTCCCTTAGATCTGCCTCTGTCTCCAACACCATCCAAGTACCAGCTTTGCGTACAGAATATTCCCAGCATAACCTAAGACATGGATTAACAAGTCTCTGTCTGTCTGTCTGTCTGTCTGTCTGTCTGTCTGTCTGCAGTCACCTGCAGGTTGCTGTTTTCCCATACAGACATCCTTGTCACCTGCCCTCACCTGGCGGGTTGTATCGATGTCTAAGCTGCCTCTTTAAAACACTCCAGTGAGAACTCCAGCTCTCTGCCTCAAGGAATCCATGACCAGCTGCAGAATCCTTGAGCCCCGTTCTCTGCCACAGACTTCCCGTGTGACCTTGGACAAGTCACGCGGCCTCTTGTGCATGCAGATTGTCCTTTTTTTTTTTTTTTGCCACCCACCCACCCCAAAGGAATCCTTCCAGGGAAATAAAAGCATCCTGACAACAGAGTAAGCCAATGACACGCTTTGGCATCCTTCCTCCTGCATGTCTCAAGTTGATTCCGTAAATTAAGCTGCAGATATGAGTCAAGCCGCATTAGCTTCCTTGAAGTCTTTGTTTGTTGACAAAGTTAAATTTGCAATTTCATGGTTTGGTTACAATGGGCTTAGTTTATAAAATTCATGAGGTGTTGGGAGGTGTCGGTTCCTTGTGCTGGCAGTGGGAGTGGGTGGGTGGGTGGGTGGGTGTTTAGGGGGGGGGGATTCCCTGCAAGTCAACAAACGCTTGGGATGCAGCCAGCTATTTCTCTCGCAGCAGCATCTGCTCGCCCAAAAATCCCTCACCGTGTCTCCGCACCCCAATGATGAGCTGATTTCTCTGGGGGTGGCACAGGGATTAGGAGCGTTAAGCCATGGCAGGAAGAGTAGGTGACTGTAGACAACAGGATCCTGCAGACAGCCCGGGGGGGGGGAGCCAAGCTATTGATTTCCCAGAGTTGGCTCTAATTCAGTGACTCGAATAACAACAACAACAACAACAACAATAATAATACATGTATTTATATACCACCTTTCTTAAGGTCACTAGATTTCTCTAATGACTGTAACTCAAGGCGGTTTACATAGGCAGACTTTTATTCACAAACCCGAAGGTTTTTACAATTTACAGAAATGTTCTATCTTTCAAGAACAACACTCATACAGATCTTTCTTTCTGGATTTAGCCTTCTTTCTTAGCCACCCGTCTTCTGTCTTCTGCAGGCTGATAAGAGGCTTCCCTGCTCCCACCAGAGACGCAGCTGACTTCAGCACACTCCTCCTCCCACGAGGCAGCTGGAACTCAGCTTTTAATCAGCCGCAGTTTGCAAGGTCTGCCGCTCACAGAGACTTCCGGTAGTCTCGAGCTCACGACCTTCAGATCTTCAGCTGTTATCTTCGGGCAAACAGAGGCATTAACCCTCTTGGCTAAATCTTCTGCCCGAATGGGAACTTTTAACTGCTTTCCTCCACAGGCTGGTTGAGATCTTAGTGGCACATCTTTCAGAGGGCTGGTTGTTCAGCTAGCTCCACATTAGGTGCTGCAACTAATGGTTCAGGGCTGCAACTTGCTTTCTGAATGTGGGCAGCAGAGAGTGGACCCAGCTGGTCACCCAACCAATCAGGAACCAACAACAAAAAAATGTGGCCAATTTGATGACACTCACACAACTGAATAGGAGTTCCAGTATTAGCACTGGTGCATGGTTCCCTGGTGTGCCATAACAACAGCTCATTAACTCTCAGAACAACCAGTCTCATTGGTCAGTTTTGAGTTAAGGAAATCCACTTTTTGTTACATAAGGCAGTTGTGTTTTCTGCTTAATTGGCTGTAGTCCAATAGAAAGCAGATATCACAACATGGTTTGTTTCATTGCATTCTGCATTAAACTACCCATAGAATGATACATAACATTTTGGTATTCAAAAATACCAAGATTTTCACAATTTTGGCCAGGTGTCGCAATACATCCAGCGTACAGATAACAAGGTAAGTAGCAATTCCGCCCTTCCAAGATAAGCGAATTCGCAGATAGCGAGTTCACATATAGAGGACTGACTGTATATAAGACATGGTGCAATTTATCACTCCAAAGTTCTTGTTACTCCAAAAAAAAATCCAGCTAAGCTGTTTTCATCACATTGTAACATGGAGAAACATTCACACAAACCACTCAATAGATCTGGATAAGGTTGTCATTTCTCTGCTGCCCTCCCCAGGCCTTTTCTCTAGGAGTCAATGGAAAAGTAACCTGGAAACACGTTAGCTTCTAGCTGATTTGGCAGTCAAGTGAATCAAACAAATGCACTGAGCAACAAATTTCGCCCTATCAATAATAAACAAGAAATTTCCTGATGGAGCCTGCCATTGGGTATTGCTCATGCCTCCGAGGGTTTTGTAACAACAAGGCAAGCTGTGCATTAGATGGTTTCATACCCTCTGGCTAGCCTCCCTACCCGCACTCCCCAGAGCCTCCCTGCATACAATATTAATTGATTAATATTTGTTTAGAAAATTCATGACACTTTGCAGTTTGGTTCTGGCTGCAGTTTTCTGAGTCACTGTTCAGAAGGAACAAAATGGGGGCGGGCTCTGGTTGCTAAGGGGAAGAGAGGTACAAGGCCTGTGGACTTGCTGCTTAGGAAAGAGGCAAGATGTACGGGTGCTCACCTGTGATGTGAGGCTCATAAACAGTCCCAGGTCTGCAAAGATTTAGAGATAACCCTGAGAGCAAAACCGAACAGGAGGAAATGAGGACAGCTGACTGCAGCATGTGAAAATGGCACCGCTTGGATAACGAAAGGGCTGTGTTTCTGGGGTAACCCTACATGGCATAGCTCACAGATTCATTGAGCTACTCAAGCCCCGACAAGACAGTGATCCATGAAGGGGCCTCATTTCCTGGTCCCTGGCAAATCACGGTACCTGGTAAGGGTAACCTGTCAAATTGCTGTAAGTGGAGCATCAAGGGACATCCACTAAAATTGAACATCAGAACAGACAAGAGAAACAGTTTCTTTACTCGGTGTGTAATGAGTCTGCGGAACTCCTTGCCACAACATGTGAAAAGGGTGCCTGGCCTAGATGCCTTTAAAAGGGGTTTGAACAGATTTCTGGAGGAAAAGTCTATCGTGAGCTATAGGCCATGATGGGTTGTGGAACCTCCTTATGTTCGTGGTAGGCTACTTCAGAATGCCAAGTGCAAAAAAGTGGCCACAGGATGCAGGCATCTTGTTGTCCTGTGTGCTTCTGAGGCACCTGGTGGGCCACTGTGAGATACAGGAAGCTGGACTAGATGGGCCTTGGCCTGATCCAGAAGGGCTGTTCCCATGTTCCTATGAGTACATGCCTGAAGAGGAGCATCTGGTTCTGGTGGCTGCCAAAGAGAAATGCTGTGGAGAATCTTGACTAGCCACCTGTGTGTTTACCTCAGAATTTACCTCAGAATGCCAAATGCAGGAGAGTAGCAACAAGATGCGGACATCTTGTTGTCTTGTGTGCTCCCTGAGGCATCTGGTGAACCACTGTGAGAAGAAGCTGGACTAGATGGGCCCTTGGCCTGATCCAGTGGGACTGTTCTTATGTTCTTATGGGAGTGGTACACAGCCCTCCTTTCACCCTGGGAACTGACCTGCTAGCTGGACAAGCATCTGAACCAGGACTTTTCCTTTAGGCGCTGTGAAAAGCCTTGTTGTTATCCTAGTTCCAGCCATTCAGCCGCAAAACACGGTGTGTGCCTAATGCCAGCTCTCTATCACCTGGTGTGATCTCTGTAGCTTTTTGCCCTGCAAAATCATTCTGCATTGCCCAGCAGCTAGACTTTTAGCTGCTGTGTCTTCCCTGTCTCACTCCCCCACCACCAAGGTAGCAACAGACACATCTGATCCGAAGACAATGGCCCCATTCCTTTGTCCAATTAGACCCCTGGATGACACTTGGCGAGGAAGTGGCAGATTATTTTCTTTATCCGTAGCCCTTCAATGCCACCGCATTAATCATCATTAGCTTGGCTTGCCACCCCTCCCTCGCCCTCCCCCAAGCCCCAGCGAGGATGGCACCGGTTGTGCAGTGCGCTGTAGGAATTGCATTGTCATCGAGAACTCATTAATATCCACTAATTTGAATGAGGTGGCTGACCCTCCTTTGTTAACCGAGGCCCCCGAAACGCGATACAGATAAACAATGCCATCGGAAAACGTGCTTGCTAGCCATCGAAGACCTCCTCCTGATTAGATTTCCAAATGTCAGGCTGGAAACAGGAGCTCATTAAAAGTGCATCTTCAGAAGAAGAAGAAAAGCATGCAAAAGAAGAGACAAGAAAAACCTCCGCTCTTTCCAACGCCACATGTGGAAAAGTGATTACAGAGCAGCCTTGATTAATTAGGTGTGAAGAGTTTCAGCACCTCTCTGGCAACAAACAAGCCAACTGGCCCAGCAGCCTGTTTTCTCCTTCTGCAGAATGGCCAATTTTCCACATGTTTGATTTGGGGGGGGGGTCGGATCTGCGCTGGTGGCGAATCTTCTCCATGGCAGCACCGAGGAGGAGGAGGAGGAGGAGGAACAGGAACAAGCAGCTTGAGCTCTCTGTGGCATTCCCTGCTACACACTAGCCAACAGCTCATCATCTGCTCTGGCTAGCAGTTTCCTCCTTCCCTTCCACCAGGTTTGTGTGTGTGAGAGTATTTCCATTGTGCTACTGGGAGCGCAATCCTAAACTGGAGTTAGGCTGGAATAAGCTAAGCCAGCAAAGTTTGGCCAGCACAAGGGCCACCATACAGCGGTGTTTGGACTACTCTCGGCGTCAGGGAGGATGTGTGCTGACCTCTCTGACTCGGAGAGTGGTCCAGACATACTTTAGGGTGGCCCTTGTGCTGGCCAAACTTTGCTGGCTTAGCTTAAACCGGCCTAACTTAGTTTAGGATTGCGCCCTGAGTGTAACAGCCCCCAGAATGCCTTGCGGCATGACGTAACTCAGGAGTTATGCGCACTGTGCCTCCCCAGCCTTGGAACTCACTGCATGTCTCCACCAGGCCTAGGCCCTCCCTTCAGAATGAATGGGAACGAATTGACTCCAGTAGGCGGGCTTAGCGGCCATGACAGTATGTCCAAAACATTGCTCATTCCAATGATTTCCAATGGGTTTTCGCATGATGTTTAGCGCTTAATCGTTTACTCCTGAAGTAAAAACTTACCAAAATAACAACGTGTGATCGTGGAGAAACGTCATTGGTAACCATATTATGAGTTAATATGCAATTCCAAGGTTTAATTCCGCGTAATTATATTACTGAACACACCGGACGAAATGCTGTCTATTTTAACTCAGATTGCACTGTTTTGACAGACTTATTTTTTGAAATCTACACAAGCAGGAATAAAACGGCCATGCCCCATTAAAAAAATGTCTGTTAATGTTCAGAATTTCGAAAATATTACCCGTCATTTTATTGAGCCGATGTAATGTGAATACATGAATCTTTCCGCGGAAATTAAATCCCATTTTTCGTCCAGCGATTCGCACACCCGTATGCAGAACACGCAGGCATGCTTAAAGACGTTGAAATTAACTTTTACACGCGCGCCGTGCGAGCGAGAGAGCCCCTCCGGCGGCAATCCTCCTCCTTCGCGGCGCTGATCTGAGTCAGCCATTTTAGTAATTCCATGGCTTCAAGTCTGTGACGACATGGCGCATCCAGCTATCCAACATCCTTGGTCTCCACTACTGATCCATAACCAGTGATGTCATCCAGGTGCGCCAGGAACCGGAACGCCCGGATGATTGGCAGCCCTCCGCCCCTATGGCGGAGGCCAGCCACGCCTCCCTGCCCCTCCCTGCGCCTGGAATCGCTCCATTTCAGAGCGATTCGGACGCACGGGAGGGAGGGAGGGCCCAGGAACAGCTTGCCCATCCTCGGGAGAGGCGATGCGGCCCGGGCCCATCCATGGAACAAGCGGAACGCCGTACCGGCCCATTCCGCCCGGATGCCACCGCTGTCCATAACATGCTGGCAGGTTCATACAAGACAAGGAGGTTCTTCAGTTTCAGGTCTTCCAGCTCCAAATATAAAACACTGCAAACAAAAAAAGCTTTACCTGCATACAAAGGCATCTTTGGATTTGATATAATATAGCAGGTTACTGTATAGATAATACAGTAAAGATAATACATCTTTACAGTACATAAAGATGCAATCAAGAATTGTAAGGCCCATCAGCCATCTGTGGATAAAGAGCCATTGTGTCAATAACCTCAGTGTGGAGATGTTAATGAAAATACATTTTGAGTTCTCAGCCAGAGCAGCAGAATCATGCTGCCCAATTAAATTAATGTGCATTGATATTTCTCTTCTTGAATTGTCTTTGTGGGCTTTTTAACTTGTCATGTTACACACACACACACACACACACACACACACACACACACACACACACA
>JAJKFI010019937.1:0-13536 GCA_029204185.1 Lerista edwardsae | reverse complement strand
ACTACTACTACTACTACTACTACTACTACTACTACTACTACTACTACAAATTTGAGGAGATGGGAGCATGGTTCAGGCAGAAGAAAGTCCATCCACTGTAAGTGCAATGGCAGGGGGAAGAGTTTTAGCCTAGCCTTTTCCTTGACAATCCAGTTTGTTACATGTCAGGAACGGTCTGACATTGAGGATCACTCAGGCTGCAATCCTAGTATACACACTTACCTGGGAGCAAGTCCCATTAAACAGAATGGGACTCACTTAGGAGTACTCGCATAGGATTGCCCCGTCAACCACATGAGTCCCCACCTCCGCCAGGAAGTGTTATTTAGCTAAGTCGCAAGTTAACTATCTAAACATTAAATATTTCTTGGCCCAGTATGTCTGCGGAACTCCTTGCCACAGGATATGGTGATGGTCATTCCAGACCCCACCGCGGATACCTGAAACCGTGGATACAGCCTTTTTAAAAATAGGGAAACATCAGTGGTTTTGCTGCAACAGGGTAAAAAAAATAGACTTGTTTAATATTCCCCTATATTTTTAACTGTTTCCCCAGACATCCAGCAATGTCATTTCACATTATACCAGCCAGGCATGTTCTCTCTCTCTCTCTCTCTCTCTCTCTCTCTCTCTCTCTCTCTCTGATTGTGTTCATGTGCATGAACATAGCAGATGCCAGTCTGAGCATGCATTTCTGTGCATCTAGGGGCCACTTTTGTGGTTGTGAGTGTTATTAAAAATCACTTATCTTTCACAGAGTGCCGTAATTTCACTTGGCAAAACCATGGAAGGTCTGTTCCATACAACTACCTTGGGTGTGCAAGAGCTTGGCAGACAACCGTTTTATTTTTATTATTAAGGTATCTGTGTATGAGCACGCACAGTAACCTTAGGGAGGCAGTAAAGGTCAGTTGGTAGGGATGTTTCCCAGCGATCAACCTGAAATTGAGTCAGGGAGGATGGTGCACATCTCTGTGTTGGCCTCTCTGCCCCCGAGAGTGGTCCAAACATACCTTACGGTGGCCCTTGTGCTGGCCAAACTTTGCTGGCCTAACTGTGCCGGCCTCACTCCAGGTTAGGATTGCACCCTCAGTCTTTAAGCATGCTAACCCTTCTATATTGGTTTCATTTATACAGCAAAATATGATTTTCACAGAGCAGCCTTGCCAGTGTGAAGCTGTACTTGATCCATGGAGCTTATCTGCTCTTTGTGTCAATTTCGGTTGTACAAATACCGTCTGCCTGTCTTGGGAACCGAGGAAGACAAAAAAAATAATAAAAATCCCTCAACTACACAAAAGTAGGGATTGGCTTCTAGAACCATCAAGCAACGCAAGTGAAGAGACTCACAGCTACCAGCGCTGCACTGATTGGAACCGGGAGGCAGAAGCATGTAATGTATTCAGCATGCAGAGCTAAATTGGAACTAATATGAGATTGGCGGAGGGGGAAGGCAGAGAGGAGCTTGCACAAAGCTGCAGGCAGTTGGAAGACAGCAGCAACTAGAAACACTAAACAAACAAGTCTATCCGGAGAACTGTGACCACCAGTCCTTAGGGCTGCCCAAGGGCTGCCATGTGTTACAAAAATTTGAGATGGAGCTATAGAAATTAACATGCATCCAACATGGAGATTGGCATAGATGATGATCACATGTGCATGTGTTTGTTCAGGAGGCTCACCGTACGTAAGCCATGGGAAGCTGTGGTCAGTCAGGCCTTCCCAGCACTGGTGAGAAACCTGCATATGTGATTGTCTCTTGATTGTGGTTCATGGAAATACAGTGCGGTATGAATGTTACCCAATTCCTCTTTTGCCAAAATCTGCAGAGGACAGCCTTGTTTCAAGCCCTCCCTGCTCCCTGTAGAATTTTCTTTTTAAACAACCACAGATTCGATGCGTACTGCATGTTTTTGCCCACTTGTAAATGCCCACTTTGCAACATTTTATGGTGTTGAGGTAGAAAACTTGAAAATATCAAATGGAAAAAAAAATCTGATTGTAATTGAAGAGGGAGGTCTACAAATAAAAGGAAGCTGTAAAGTTTGAATGGAAATGGACACAGAGATCAATCTGTCCCTAAAGAGTCATTTTAGTTTGTTGGACTAGGAATGCAGAATCTGGATTCAAATCTCCAGGAAGCCATAACAACATAAGAAGAGCCCTGCTGGATCAGGCCAAAGGCCCATCTAGTTCAGCTTTCTGGATCTCACAGTGGCCCACCAGATGCCTCAGGGAGCACACAACCAGATGTCTGCATCCTGTGGCCACTCCCTTCTATCTGGAATTCTGAGGTAAATTTCTGAGGTAAATTTCTGAGGTAACAATAACTGGCAACCCAATCTGGACCTAAGAGAGCCCTGCTGGATCAGGCCATCTAGTCCAGCTTCCTGTATCTCACAGTAGCCCACCAGATGCCTCAGGGAGCACCCGAGACAACAAGATGCCTTGTTGGCCTATAGCCATGAAGCTCAATGGGTGACCTTCCTTGGGCCAATCTCTCTCTCGCTCTCTAGCATTCTCTCTCAGTCTTGCCTATCTCACAGGGTTGTCTTAAGAACGAAATTGGCAGGAATTGAGTTCCTTGAACTGAGCAGGAGAAAAATATAATCGATAAAATGAGTATGGAAAGAGAAGGATGTAGAAATTGAGAGTTGATGAACAAATTGCTTGGAGAAAGCCAGATAGATAGAGGGGGCAGAAAATGACTCAGGCAACATTGTCTCCTTCTATCCTTTCTGACTTCTGTTCATCCCACAGGGTTTTTTTTTAATAGTTTCCTGTTCCTGTGATTCTCACTCTGACACCCGAATTAAATCTGAGAAAGGATGTGTCACACTGTGAAGCCCCAGAACACTGCCTGGCATGCTGGTAGCATGGGGCGGGGGGGGGGGGGCACAAGGTGAGAGCGTGTGTGTATTGTCGATCCATTCCTCTTCCTGCAGCAAACCTGGACTCCACTTGCAATTGATTTGCTGTGACAATATTTCAGACGCAGGACAAATAAGAGAGACTCTCATATTGCAGTTTGTTCAGAGTAGGAGCTCCTGGCTTCAGGAAAGAAGCTTGGTCTTCACTGGGGATTTACAAGCAGGGGTTTCCCCTAAGACAATTTCATATTCAGAAAAAAATGTGTGGTACAGCCCCCCAAGGACTACTAGGGAATGACATGTAGAATCAAATTTCAGGTCTCCTCTTAAGGCAAAATATCTGAGTCATATGAAGGAAAGCCAAACAAGTTTCTATAAAGATGTGAAATCTCCCTGGAGGTTTCTGCACATCCCTAAATTAGCAGAGAGAGTGCTAAGAATATTTTTTTAATGCAGTTCCCCACTGCATTCTGGAGAGTGGAACATGCATTCCCAAGAAAGTGGCAGCCAATTAGATCTCTGGTGCCAAAGTGGTCAAGTGGATGGTGCACGTCTGTGTGCTGGCCTCTCTGACTCTGAGAGTGGTCCAAACATACTTCACGGTGTCCCTTGTGCCAGCTAAACTTTGCTGGCCTAACTGTGCCGGCCTAACTCCAGGTTAGGATTGTGTCCTCGGTTCCTTTAGAACCAATGGGACTGTCTCATCTCATCATTTTTAGTGGGACTACCTAGTTTCTGCTGGACTGAACTTCTTGCGTTCCACCTGCAGCTCATGGATGGCAACCCTGGAGCAGCAGACATGATACATAACAGAGCAGCAGGGATGCTTAAAGAGCTAAATTTGCTTCATTTTCAAACCTGCAGCTGGGAGCGGGTGGGTAAAATGAGGGGCCATTAGGCTGTCAGTCATCAGAGAGCTTTGCAGGAACATCAGCAGATTGTGTTTTTACTTTATTGAGACATCAGGCATGTCAAGACCCTTGATAAGTGGCTGGCTGAGATTAGAAGACTGGGGAAGAGGCAGGTGGAAAGGGGAGAAGCCTCTCTTGGTGCCCAGATCTAAGGGTTCTGTGCTACTGAGGGTTCAAATCCAAATTTAAGGCTATTTAGGACTCTATTGCACTCCCATTCAGAATCCTTTCTTCAACCCACTCCATTAGTAACAGTGCACACTTGCTCATGGCATAGAACCCTCAGTGGGGTCCTGAAGCTTCCATTTAGGGATTGTGGAATCTTATGGGGATGTTGAAGACTGCTGGACTAGAGCACCACCAGGTAAAGGTGTCCCAGTCTGGTGTCCCCTTTCAGGTACCAGGAGATGGTGTCCCAGTCTTAACTCAGGTCCTTTGCAATTGCGCTAAAGGAGCTTTCACTAGTGGCAGGCTTCAGGGTAATTTTTTTCTGCTCTAACAAGAATATTTGATTACAGTGGGCACAATTGGGTGGGGAGTTGGTGGTGATATTGTTGAACAGACAGGGTCCTGGGAGAACGGCAGGGCTGACAGTGGATCTCTAGGCTCATTCATTCATTCATTCATTCATTGGCGTTGTGGCATGAAAAAGGTTGAAGATCCCTGCTCTTGAGAAAAAGAGGATGGAAACTGAAGTCTTAAATAAAAAGGTAAAGGTTTCCCCATGACCGAATGGTCTAGTTGTGACCGACTGTAGGGGGCGGTGCTCATCTCCGTTTCAAAGCCTGTAGAGCCAGCGTTTTTGTCCAATCATGTGGCCAGCATGACTCTACACCGTAGCGCACGGAACACTGTTTCCTTCCCACTGAAGTGGTCCCTATTTATCTACTTGCATTTTAGGTGCTTTCGAACTGCTAGGTTGGCAGGAGCTGGGACAAGCAACGGGAGCTCACTCCGTCACACAGTCTCGAACTCCCAACCTTGTGGTCGAAAGCCCAGCAACAGCGGATTAACCCGCTGCGCCACCATGTCACCAAGTCTTAAATGCAAGGGTGAAGAAGCAGAAATTTCTGCAGACAACCAGGAAGGTGGCTCTAGCTTGGTATCTTTACCATCAACCTGTGGGTTGTGGGTTCCTGGCCTTACCAGCCAAGTCTGCGCATGTCTATTTAGAGTACGTCCCATTCACCTCAATGGCACATACTTCCATGTAAGTGTGTATAGGATTGCCGTCTTAGTCGTGGTAGGTTTGCCTCTGGATTTCACCCCAAATATTAAAAAGTACTGATTCAGACAAAGCATCAGAGGGACGGGCATCTTTGTCCACCCCCATCTTCTTCCCAGACACAGTTTGTCAAAGTGCCCCGCAAGTCTCCCAAGAGTTCCCCACGCTTTCAAGAAAGTGCATGAAAGTCTCTTATTTGACATTCTCCTTGGCTGGCCCTGTTTATTAAGGCTGCTAATTCCCCTGCCTTGTTGAGGAAAATATCTTCCTTTTGCTGTCGTACTTCACTCAGTCTTTGTCCTTTTTGTTTGGGAAGAAGAGGCGCCGCAGGCTTAGAGGTGGTTTTGATATTCTCAAAGTCAATGTCCCATACCGCTAAGAACAAGATAGAATCTATGTGTGTGCCGGGGAGGCATTAAGTTACCTGAATATAAAGGAGGGCTTGCATCTCTGGTACTGAGCTGGGGGAATTACTGTACAAGCAAAGCTTCCCCCTTATCGTTCATGTGTGAATTGCCCTCCCTGCTGTGCGGCTCCAGAAATATCTTCCAAGCGTTCTTTGGTTTTCTTGGACCAAATGAAACCCCCCCTGTCGAACTCTGCCTCATCCGAGTCCCAAATTGTGCACGGGGGCCATGCGCGTTGCATCATTCCTTAGCCATCATGCAGGCGTGAATCGGCCACTCAGTTCCAAATCCTGAGCAGAGCGCAATCCTAACCCAGTGTTGCACCAGCACCATGGATTCAGTTGCTGGGCTGGCGCTGGCAATTGCACCAGCTCACGGATGCCGAGTAGCACATCAGCTGCACCGGCCATGCGCCAGCTTAGTTTGCTGGCACCGGCCTGCTCTGAGGGTGTGCCAGAGGTGGGCAGGAGGTGTAACCAAGCAGAGCAAGGGCAGACCCTTGGGCAGACAGGGGGAAGAAACGTTAGACTACATCCTAACCAGACATGTCATGTAGCAGGTATGTGGGGGTACGCGCGTATCTGTTCCTAGGATTAGGGCTGGCCCCGCCCATTCGCCCGCCCACTTGTCGACTCCATCGGTGCTCCGGTCCGCCCCCTGAAACATTTGAATTGCCTGCACGTTTGAGTTGCCTGCACGTTCTCAGAGCCAGGCAGGCAGGCAGGCAGGCAGGCAGGCAAGCAGGCAGCAGAGCAAGGGAGACCGACGGCGGCAGCAGCGTGAGCAAGTAGGCTGCCTGGGGCTCCCTCCCGAGGAGGTGCAGTGGTTCCTGGGGGGGGGGAATTGGTAGCCCGCGCGGTGGCCCCGGGCCTTCTCCTGGGCCGCCACACGGCCTACCGAGGAGGCGCGGCAGTTCCTGTGGGCGGTTCCTGGGTTCCAGCTATGACCTCACTTCCGGTGGGTGGGCCCCCGACACAAGTGCCAATCAAAAGTGAGTACCTGTTGCTAAATCATTTAGATGCCATTACTGATCCTAACCCCTGTCCACTGGGCAGCCCTGATCAGGGCCGTTCCTGGCTGTGTGGACTTGCACCTGCTGTTTTGCAGGTGCAGATCCTAGCAGCCCCATACGGCTGGCTGAGGCTTTCTCCGGAGCAAGGGGAAAATATCCCCTTGCAAAAAGGGTTTCAATAAGGCCAGCAGAATTTCTTGGGGCGGAAGGAGGGTGTCTCCCCATTTTCATTCCAGTCTCTGCAGACGTGAGAATGATTGTGGCAGCTGGGTCCGGGCAGTTGTCTCTCGAGACAGGCAAAGCATTTGAATAACAGGGAAATTTGGTTTCGTGATGACTTGAGACGTCTTGCCCCTGGAGGTTCTTTCAGTCTTATGGCTTGGTCGATTCTGCAGCACAGCATAGCGCAGCAGATGTACACAAGCTACAGTCATCAGAAGCAAGATGTTGCAGCCGGTACACCAGGGATTGTGTGTGTAAATTCTCATTTATACGAAACGAGGCTCCGAGCAGGCAAAAATCACCATCCAAAATGTTTATTATCTAAACAAGCCGCCCATTTGGCAGGGCCAACGCCTTTCAAATGAGCATCCCCGGCACTTTTTCATTTTGTCAAGCAGGTTTATTAGTCTGAATATTAACAACTAAAATATTACTTGCTTACTAACTACTCCATAATGGGTTGCAATGGGATAATAGAGTATGGAAAAGTCCATAGCTCACGAAAGCGTTCTCTTTTCTTTCCCCACGATGGAATCTAGGTTTGCTTCCTCATTAGTGGGGGAATGATACATTAGATTTCTGCTTCCACATCACTTTTTCTGCATGTGTATATGTGTGTGTGTGTGTGTGTGTGTGTGTGTGTGCGTGTGTGTGTGTGTGTGTGTGTGTGTGTGAGAGAGAGAGAGAGAGAGAGAGAGAGAGAGAGAGAGAGAGAGAGAGTCATTAGAAGGCAGGCTACGAAGCTGCACCTCCTTGGCACATTTTTGACACCTGCTTCTCCCAATATAATACGAGGACACTGTCGGCCCTGATCTAACTAAAATTAGGCTAGGCACACAAGCCTAAACAGGCAGCTTACTAGGGAAGAACTTTCACTGTAATTCCGTAGTAACTCACTGTTGGAGTACATGCTTTATATGCAGAGGTCCCAGGTTCAATTCCTGACCTTGTCAGGTAGGTCCAGAGGGATACATGGGGAACAGATACTAATCAGAATAATCAATACACTGAGAGGCAGAGGCAGAGGGAGGGTGTTGCAGGGGGGAGGAGGCAAGTGCGGCAGGCGTTGGCAGCAATTGGGTGCAGTGGCGCAGGAAAACCTATGCGCCATTCTGCTCCCCTACTGTTCCTTGCGCTCCACTCAGTGGTGTCATCTACTCCCCAGTAGACGGTTTGCTGGGCGGGAGTAGGGAGTGATTGACAATCCGTCGATTCACTTCCAGTTTCTTCACGCGCTCCGCGCGGCTTTCCCTCGCCTCGGAGGGGGCGCCTGCTCGCCTTGGGGGATGGGTGGGGGGCGCGCCGGGTGCCTGGGCAAGCAGGCGCCCCCTCCGAGGCAAGGAAAAGCCGCGCGGGGCACGCGAAGAAACCGGAAGTGAATCGACGGACTGTCAATCACTCCCTACTCCCGCCCAGCGAACCGTCTACTGGGGAGTAGATGACACCACTGGCTCCACTCCTAAACGGAGCGATTCTGGGTGCAGGGAGGTGTGGCCGGGTGACACATGGGGTGGGGTGGTTATGCTGGGGGTGCGGTGACATCGCCCTGCCCCAAGTGCACTGGAGCCAAGTTGACTCAGGACAAGGCAGCTTTCTGCACATGACTACCCTTGTGTGCAGCAGGCTTTGTTCTTTCCCCCCAGCTCCCTTTTACTTTTATTTATTTATTTAAGGTATTTTTATACCACCTTTCTCCAGATTTCACTGCACTCAAGGCGGTTTACATGGGCAGGCTGTCCATAAACCCCATTTTTCAATTGGGGTTTTTACAGTTATTGTTCTATGTACCATTCACAGAACCCTCAATTTCTTCAGGTGTTTCCCTTTCATTGTGTGGTCATGATCCTGGCTGCACTCTTGCACCTTCTGAGCCTTCACAGTCCACCACCTTGGCCAGTTCTTTTTGTCAGCTGACTCCTCCACACTCCTTCCATTCCTCCACAAGCTCTGTCAGTGACTTCCGGTCTCCCATCCAAGGCCGATCCAAGGCTGATCCTGCTTAGCATCTTCAGGCAAAGGCAACAGCTCAACCTCCAGACCACACTTCCTGCCCTTTTCCTTGCTAAATATTGTCTGTGTTTATGGGCTATTACATTTTGTTGTGATGATTGAAGTTTTCCGTCCCCCTTTTTTGCCCCTGCTTGTGCCACATCTGGCATCCATTCGCGTGCATAGAAATCATGTTCAGAGAGCAGGTTTCTCTGATATAGCTCCCGCTTTTGTGCTCGGCTGTTTGCATTCCTTGCTTTTGCCTGTGGATAAGCTCCCCGCACTTGTTCAGGGTTTTCTTTCAGAGATGATTGTTACGAAGTACAAACAGGGTTTTATGCTCTTATCCGGATCCTTTCTGCCTATGATATTATTGGGGGCTTTGTCTCGCACATCCTACTCATGTTTTGCTTTAAGTCACTTTTGAGACCCAACTTCTGAGCAATTCATTTGAGTTCCATTAGCCTTTCTTCTTTCTTTTAGTAATGATATTTAAAAGGTTTTTAACTTTGCCACTTTGGGAGAAGAGGCAGGTTGCTGGCACAGGCAGATCTGAGATGACATCCCTCTTCTTCAAATTGCTCATTACTGTTCATCTTCCAGTTTCTCCAAAGTGTGGATGTTATTACTTATACATTATGATGCTGCATGATTAATATGCATGATTAAGGAATACTGTATCGTTGCAGGCACCCTCTTCCCTTACACACTGAGTAGTTCCAGAACCAGAGTGGTACAGCTTCACTTTCCTTTGGACGAGAGATTCCTGGTGATTTATGGTGTTTTGTGTATGCCTGTGTGCGTGTCATTTGCTTTATAGTATATCAGTGGAGACAAACTGCAGCCATTTCTACAGAGCAGCTACCACACACAGGGCCAGTGTAGGGCTGGATGGCAATTTGGGGCAGCTGTCAAGGGCTGAGGGCAGGGGTTCCCATAGGGTACAATTTGATGCCTTATTTAGCAGAGGGAGAACATTGTTGTTGAGTTGCTAAGTCGTGTCCGACTCTTCGCGACCCCATGGACCACAGCACGCCAGGCCTCCCTGTCCTCCACTAGCTTCCTGAGTTCGCCCAACTTCATGTTCATTGCTTCGGTGACACTGTCTAACCATCTCATCCTCTGCCGCCCCCTTCTCCTTTTGCCTTCCATCTTTCCCAGCATGAGGGTCTTTTCTAAAGAGTCCTCTCTTCTCATGAGGTGGCCAAAGTACTTGAGCTTCAGCTTCAGGATTTGTCCTTCCAGGGAGAAATCAGGCTTGGCTTCCTGGAGGATTGACCGACTGGATCTCCTTGCAGTCCAGGGGACTCTCAAGAGTCTTCTCCAACACCATAATTCAAAAGCATCTATTCTTCGGCGCTCTGCCTTTCTTATGGCCAAGCACTCACAGCCATACATTGCTACTGGGAAAACCATCGCTTTGACTATGCGAACCTTTGTTGGAGGGAGAATAACCATCCCTATTCACCCCAACGCGGTATCTTTTCTAGGGGCTGTTGCTTGTGGTTTGTGGCTTTATATACATGGGTCCCTTTTGGGACATGGAGTCATTTAATTATTTTGTCTTGCCTGTAAACCACTTTGTGAACTTTTGGTTGAAAAGTGGTAATAAATACTGGTTGGTTGGTTGGTTGGTTGGTTGGTTGGGTGGTTGGTTGGTTGGTTGGTTGGTTGGCTGGCTGGCTGGCTTGCTGGCTTGCTGAGAGCCCCATCATTCCTGCAGTTGGTTCTTCCCCCATATCAGCTACCCAGAGCGAGATACCTTGCACCACACCTTGGCCAACTCCTAGCAATGAAGTTCATCCGCCCTACCCCTTGTGTCACCAGGGCAGTTTTGTAACTAGTTTTGAACTGGGGCCTGCAGTGCCCCAGTGGATGGCCACAAGGTGTACTGGAGTTTTAAGCCCAGCAAGTATCAGGTTACCCAAGGAGCTTGTCATGTCCTTTTTGGTCCCATTGAACTGCTGATGCTGCCCTGGCCCTTCAGGGCAGACTGAATGACTTGCACAGTGTTTGAATCTCTACAAAACTGCCAGCCTGCCTCCCTCCAGGACCTCCATTCTTGAAACAGCTTTGCAAGTTATATCTCATTAAATCATTTGCATTAGGTGTCACCTGCAAAGAGCTGCCCCCGGCCCCTGCTGTTTCTTCCAGGCAATGAAGATAGACTTCTTGTTTGCAGCCAAGCGATCCTGCCCGTACATTCACTGCTAACTTTATTTGGTGATTGATTGCGAAAGAAATCGAACTCACAAAACAGCACTCCCAAAACAATTTGACCGCAAGGCCCTGCCGTTCCTGGAACAACTTATCTATAGTCAATAACTCCTTTGGTTTTCAGCTGCTAGTCAATTCTACTTTCTAGCTCTGTGCTTTCCCCAAGGGGTGGTGTTTTTGGTCTGCACAACAGGCATCAAAATTGTCCTGATATTCCTAGAAACACATTTGCATTATAATGAAGCATGACTTGGGCCTACTCTACACACACACACACACACACACACACACACACACACACACACACACACACACACACACACACACACACCCCAAATGTAGAATGAATGGTATCACTTCAGGAGCCATATTTTACCTTCCCTTTTGTAACCGCTCCTTACCAACAGAAAAGTTGTCCATCTGACAAATGGTTGGCTAGCACTTTTCTCCCTGCTGTGCTAGATTTCCCCTTGCAGGGAGTTTTATGGAAGGGACAGTGAAAAGTGGAATCTCCCAGCTGCAATCTGAAGTACAGCATTCAAATCTTCCATCTCAGCGTTCTACTCACTAGGGCTCACTCAAGAGAACCCTGTGCTCCTGAATGCTACCTCTCCACTCTAGTGCTCACAAGTCATCACATTTGTTCGTCCTCCTCCCACTCCCTGGGGTCCAAAAAGGAAATGAAGCAGAAGAGGAAGTGAAGGGAAGAGAGTAGTGGGCTAGAGTGTCTCTGGCGTTCTAGCCTAACATTCTTATTTCATTCACACTTCCTCATTGTCTTTGTTCCCTTCTTCCTTTTCAAACCTAGGAAGAAGGACCAGTGGAGGTGGACAGCTGTATAGAAGTAAGAGCAACCCTGCTTTGGGTTCTCCCCCATAACACCAGACAATGCTTACCCAACCTGGACCGTGACATCATCCTGTGTGTTCTCCCCCACCAGGCACCAGGAGCAGTCAGTATTACGGGGAAGGGAAATGTCCAATAGGATGATGTCACAGCCCTATATTCTCCACTAAATGGGAGACTCAGCAAAGGGATGCTATTTTGGAGGGCATTGCTGTTGTCGTCCATCATGCATGCCACCCCAAGGCTTCCAAAGTTCCCGGAGTGATAAGCCCCCGCCTTGCTTAATTGGGAACACAGAATCTGAGTATCTGCATGACTTGAGCTGCAGCCTCTCTGCTGCCTGCTCTGAAATCTGCCTGCTTTTTCTCCCTTTTTTTGCTGCTCCTCAGAGCATTATAAATCTGCTCAGCTCCATCTTTGCTTCACAGAGCCCATACCATACGCAAATCTCCCTGCCTGCCTGCCTGTGCAAACAGGAGGCTGACCAAATTGCCTGGGCCTGCAGGTTCGCACAGGAGTGACACTGCAGGCAGATAGAATTGGAGGCATGAAGGGAGACCAGGAAGGGTCAGATGACTTAAGCCTGATGGGCAACTGTTGGTAGTCTTCATTCTGAAGGCAGCTGAATGACCATTCCCTTGCATGATGATGTTACGAGACCTGGGCGATAAGCCCAGTGGTGTCATCCAAATGATTTAGAAACCGGTACTCACTTTTGATTGGCACTTGTCCAAATGCCAAACAAATAATGATTTAGGCCAGCTCAACTTCTAGAAACCGGTACTCGCGTAGTGGTGCGTAGTGGGTGCATGACATCACTGCATAAAGTGCGTTTGAATGGCACACGTCTGTGTGCTGGCCTCTCTGAGAGTGGTCCAAACACGCTTGACGGTGGCCCTTGTGCCAGCCAAACTTTGCTGGCCTAACTGTGCTGGCCCAACTCCAGGTTAGGATTGCACCCTGGATCGCACACTCGCATTGCTGCAGAGCTTCCTGTAGTATTTGCTGCACCCCAATGTTCTGCCTCCTCTCCCTAGGCTGCAGAAAGCCTAGCTACTCCCCCAGCCTTATTTCAGCAGGGCCTGCAGCCGGTAAATGCAGGGAGCAAGGCCTATCTCTCCCATCAGGGCCCATCTCTGCCAAGTGCGGGAGGGATGCCACCTCCTTGAGAAAGGGCTCTGCTCTGCTCTGCCTGCCTTCCTCTGCTCTGCTCTGCTCTGAAGCTGTCTGCTCAAGTGTCTAAGCGCTTCTTAGCAGTGGCGTCTGCTCTGGAAACGAAACCCATGTTTTACATCTTATTGCAGGCAAGCCTGGCTGCTGATAAACCTGTCAGGAGCAATCGTGGCCCTCAGCAGAGAGCCTGTCAGCTTCCTGCCTGCTCAGCCTTTTAACCATTTTTGGCTGGCTGCTCAGAGCCGGAGAAGAATCAGGTGTGCCGGCGTCTGGGAGACAGGAGGAGGTGTCCCCGGATCCTGCCACGCACGCCGTTGCCGTGGCTCTGCTCGCAGAACGTTATCGAGCGGGTCTTTCATCTGCTCGGAAATATGCTGATCGCAGGCCTGATACCCAATCACGTTGCCAGCTTTCCTCGCAGAGTTTTAAAATCCCCACTTCCCTGAGCTGTAGGAAGTTGCAGCCGTTTGGAGGAGTACCTTGCTTAGGAGGATAGTTCTGGAGATGTATGATGCTTCTGGGTTGTTTTCAAAAAATATGCCCTGGAAACACGGAAAACAGAGACC
Source organism: Lerista edwardsae (assembly GCA_029204185.1). Classification (NCBI taxonomy): domain Eukaryota; kingdom Metazoa; phylum Chordata; class Lepidosauria; order Squamata; family Scincidae; genus Lerista; species Lerista edwardsae. Next base: position 98 of record JAJKFI010019937.1, on the reverse strand, counting down.
TTCAAAAATTAGGCAACGCTGCGCTTCAAAGAAGCACCAATCCCGTTCCAAGTGTGTGTGTGTGTGTGTGTGTGTGTGTGTGTGTGTGTGTGTGTGTG
>JAJKFI010019936.1:0-13534 GCA_029204185.1 Lerista edwardsae | reverse complement strand
ACTACTACTACTACTACTACTACTACTACTACTACTACTACTACTACAAATTTGAGGAGATGGGAGCATGGTTCAGGCAGAAGAAAGTCCATCCACTGTAAGTGCAATGGCAGGGGGAAGAGTTTTAGCCTAGCCTTTTCCTTGACAATCCAGTTTGTTACATGTCAGGAACGGTCTGACATTGAGGATCACTCAGGCTGCAATCCTAGTATACACACTTACCTGGGAGCAAGTCCCATTAAACAGAATGGGACTCACTTAGGAGTACTCGCATAGGATTGCCCCGTCAACCACATGAGTCCCCACCTCCGCCAGGAAGTGTTATTTAGCTAAGTCGCAAGTTAACTATCTAAACATTAAATATTTCTTGGCCCAGTATGTCTGCGGAACTCCTTGCCACAGGATATGGTGATGGTCATTCCAGACCCCACCGCGGATACCTGAAACCGTGGATACAGCCTTTTTAAAAATAGGGAAACATCAGTGGTTTTGCTGCAACAGGGTAAAAAAAATAGACTTGTTTAATATTCCCCTATATTTTTAACTGTTTCCCCAGACATCCAGCAATGTCATTTCACATTATACCAGCCAGGCATGTTCTCTCTCTCTCTCTCTCTCTCTCTCTCTCTCTCTCTCTCTCTCTGATTGTGTTCATGTGCATGAACATAGCAGATGCCAGTCTGAGCATGCATTTCTGTGCATCTAGGGGCCACTTTTGTGGTTGTGAGTGTTATTAAAAATCACTTATCTTTCACAGAGTGCCGTAATTTCACTTGGCAAAACCATGGAAGGTCTGTTCCATACAACTACCTTGGGTGTGCAAGAGCTTGGCAGACAACCGTTTTATTTTTATTATTAAGGTATCTGTGTATGAGCACGCACAGTAACCTTAGGGAGGCAGTAAAGGTCAGTTGGTAGGGATGTTTCCCAGCGATCAACCTGAAATTGAGTCAGGGAGGATGGTGCACATCTCTGTGTTGGCCTCTCTGCCCCCGAGAGTGGTCCAAACATACCTTACGGTGGCCCTTGTGCTGGCCAAACTTTGCTGGCCTAACTGTGCCGGCCTCACTCCAGGTTAGGATTGCACCCTCAGTCTTTAAGCATGCTAACCCTTCTATATTGGTTTCATTTATACAGCAAAATATGATTTTCACAGAGCAGCCTTGCCAGTGTGAAGCTGTACTTGATCCATGGAGCTTATCTGCTCTTTGTGTCAATTTCGGTTGTACAAATACCGTCTGCCTGTCTTGGGAACCGAGGAAGACAAAAAAAATAATAAAAATCCCTCAACTACACAAAAGTAGGGATTGGCTTCTAGAACCATCAAGCAACGCAAGTGAAGAGACTCACAGCTACCAGCGCTGCACTGATTGGAACCGGGAGGCAGAAGCATGTAATGTATTCAGCATGCAGAGCTAAATTGGAACTAATATGAGATTGGCGGAGGGGGAAGGCAGAGAGGAGCTTGCACAAAGCTGCAGGCAGTTGGAAGACAGCAGCAACTAGAAACACTAAACAAACAAGTCTATCCGGAGAACTGTGACCACCAGTCCTTAGGGCTGCCCAAGGGCTGCCATGTGTTACAAAAATTTGAGATGGAGCTATAGAAATTAACATGCATCCAACATGGAGATTGGCATAGATGATGATCACATGTGCATGTGTTTGTTCAGGAGGCTCACCGTACGTAAGCCATGGGAAGCTGTGGTCAGTCAGGCCTTCCCAGCACTGGTGAGAAACCTGCATATGTGATTGTCTCTTGATTGTGGTTCATGGAAATACAGTGCGGTATGAATGTTACCCAATTCCTCTTTTGCCAAAATCTGCAGAGGACAGCCTTGTTTCAAGCCCTCCCTGCTCCCTGTAGAATTTTCTTTTTAAACAACCACAGATTCGATGCGTACTGCATGTTTTTGCCCACTTGTAAATGCCCACTTTGCAACATTTTATGGTGTTGAGGTAGAAAACTTGAAAATATCAAATGGAAAAAAAAATCTGATTGTAATTGAAGAGGGAGGTCTACAAATAAAAGGAAGCTGTAAAGTTTGAATGGAAATGGACACAGAGATCAATCTGTCCCTAAAGAGTCATTTTAGTTTGTTGGACTAGGAATGCAGAATCTGGATTCAAATCTCCAGGAAGCCATAACAACATAAGAAGAGCCCTGCTGGATCAGGCCAAAGGCCCATCTAGTTCAGCTTTCTGGATCTCACAGTGGCCCACCAGATGCCTCAGGGAGCACACAACCAGATGTCTGCATCCTGTGGCCACTCCCTTCTATCTGGAATTCTGAGGTAAATTTCTGAGGTAAATTTCTGAGGTAACAATAACTGGCAACCCAATCTGGACCTAAGAGAGCCCTGCTGGATCAGGCCATCTAGTCCAGCTTCCTGTATCTCACAGTAGCCCACCAGATGCCTCAGGGAGCACCCGAGACAACAAGATGCCTTGTTGGCCTATAGCCATGAAGCTCAATGGGTGACCTTCCTTGGGCCAATCTCTCTCTCGCTCTCTAGCATTCTCTCTCAGTCTTGCCTATCTCACAGGGTTGTCTTAAGAACGAAATTGGCAGGAATTGAGTTCCTTGAACTGAGCAGGAGAAAAATATAATCGATAAAATGAGTATGGAAAGAGAAGGATGTAGAAATTGAGAGTTGATGAACAAATTGCTTGGAGAAAGCCAGATAGATAGAGGGGGCAGAAAATGACTCAGGCAACATTGTCTCCTTCTATCCTTTCTGACTTCTGTTCATCCCACAGGGTTTTTTTTTAATAGTTTCCTGTTCCTGTGATTCTCACTCTGACACCCGAATTAAATCTGAGAAAGGATGTGTCACACTGTGAAGCCCCAGAACACTGCCTGGCATGCTGGTAGCATGGGGCGGGGGGGGGCACAAGGTGAGAGCGTGTGTGTATTGTCGATCCATTCCTCTTCCTGCAGCAAACCTGGACTCCACTTGCAATTGATTTGCTGTGACAATATTTCAGACGCAGGACAAATAAGAGAGACTCTCATATTGCAGTTTGTTCAGAGTAGGAGCTCCTGGCTTCAGGAAAGAAGCTTGGTCTTCACTGGGGATTTACAAGCAGGGGTTTCCCCTAAGACAATTTCATATTCAGAAAAAAATGTGTGGTACAGCCCCCCAAGGACTACTAGGGAATGACATGTAGAATCAAATTTCAGGTCTCCTCTTAAGGCAAAATATCTGAGTCATATGAAGGAAAGCCAAACAAGTTTCTATAAAGATGTGAAATCTCCCTGGAGGTTTCTGCACATCCCTAAATTAGCAGAGAGAGTGCTAAGAATATTTTTTTAATGCAGTTCCCCACTGCATTCTGGAGAGTGGAACATGCATTCCCAAGAAAGTGGCAGCCAATTAGATCTCTGGTGCCAAAGTGGTCAAGTGGATGGTGCACGTCTGTGTGCTGGCCTCTCTGACTCTGAGAGTGGTCCAAACATACTTCACGGTGTCCCTTGTGCCAGCTAAACTTTGCTGGCCTAACTGTGCCGGCCTAACTCCAGGTTAGGATTGTGTCCTCGGTTCCTTTAGAACCAATGGGACTGTCTCATCTCATCATTTTTAGTGGGACTACCTAGTTTCTGCTGGACTGAACTTCTTGCGTTCCACCTGCAGCTCATGGATGGCAACCCTGGAGCAGCAGACATGATACATAACAGAGCAGCAGGGATGCTTAAAGAGCTAAATTTGCTTCATTTTCAAACCTGCAGCTGGGAGCGGGTGGGTAAAATGAGGGGCCATTAGGCTGTCAGTCATCAGAGAGCTTTGCAGGAACATCAGCAGATTGTGTTTTTACTTTATTGAGACATCAGGCATGTCAAGACCCTTGATAAGTGGCTGGCTGAGATTAGAAGACTGGGGAAGAGGCAGGTGGAAAGGGGAGAAGCCTCTCTTGGTGCCCAGATCTAAGGGTTCTGTGCTACTGAGGGTTCAAATCCAAATTTAAGGCTATTTAGGACTCTATTGCACTCCCATTCAGAATCCTTTCTTCAACCCACTCCATTAGTAACAGTGCACACTTGCTCATGGCATAGAACCCTCAGTGGGGTCCTGAAGCTTCCATTTAGGGATTGTGGAATCTTATGGGGATGTTGAAGACTGCTGGACTAGAGCACCACCAGGTAAAGGTGTCCCAGTCTGGTGTCCCCTTTCAGGTACCAGGAGATGGTGTCCCAGTCTTAACTCAGGTCCTTTGCAATTGCGCTAAAGGAGCTTTCACTAGTGGCAGGCTTCAGGGTAATTTTTTTCTGCTCTAACAAGAATATTTGATTACAGTGGGCACAATTGGGTGGGGAGTTGGTGGTGATATTGTTGAACAGACAGGGTCCTGGGAGAACGGCAGGGCTGACAGTGGATCTCTAGGCTCATTCATTCATTCATTCATTCATTGGCGTTGTGGCATGAAAAAGGTTGAAGATCCCTGCTCTTGAGAAAAAGAGGATGGAAACTGAAGTCTTAAATAAAAAGGTAAAGGTTTCCCCATGACCGAATGGTCTAGTTGTGACCGACTGTAGGGGGCGGTGCTCATCTCCGTTTCAAAGCCTGTAGAGCCAGCGTTTTTGTCCAATCATGTGGCCAGCATGACTCTACACCGTAGCGCACGGAACACTGTTTCCTTCCCACTGAAGTGGTCCCTATTTATCTACTTGCATTTTAGGTGCTTTCGAACTGCTAGGTTGGCAGGAGCTGGGACAAGCAACGGGAGCTCACTCCGTCACACAGTCTCGAACTCCCAACCTTGTGGTCGAAAGCCCAGCAACAGCGGATTAACCCGCTGCGCCACCATGTCACCAAGTCTTAAATGCAAGGGTGAAGAAGCAGAAATTTCTGCAGACAACCAGGAAGGTGGCTCTAGCTTGGTATCTTTACCATCAACCTGTGGGTTGTGGGTTCCTGGCCTTACCAGCCAAGTCTGCGCATGTCTATTTAGAGTACGTCCCATTCACCTCAATGGCACATACTTCCATGTAAGTGTGTATAGGATTGCCGTCTTAGTCGTGGTAGGTTTGCCTCTGGATTTCACCCCAAATATTAAAAAGTACTGATTCAGACAAAGCATCAGAGGGACGGGCATCTTTGTCCACCCCCATCTTCTTCCCAGACACAGTTTGTCAAAGTGCCCCGCAAGTCTCCCAAGAGTTCCCCACGCTTTCAAGAAAGTGCATGAAAGTCTCTTATTTGACATTCTCCTTGGCTGGCCCTGTTTATTAAGGCTGCTAATTCCCCTGCCTTGTTGAGGAAAATATCTTCCTTTTGCTGTCGTACTTCACTCAGTCTTTGTCCTTTTTGTTTGGGAAGAAGAGGCGCCGCAGGCTTAGAGGTGGTTTTGATATTCTCAAAGTCAATGTCCCATACCGCTAAGAACAAGATAGAATCTATGTGTGTGCCGGGGAGGCATTAAGTTACCTGAATATAAAGGAGGGCTTGCATCTCTGGTACTGAGCTGGGGGAATTACTGTACAAGCAAAGCTTCCCCCTTATCGTTCATGTGTGAATTGCCCTCCCTGCTGTGCGGCTCCAGAAATATCTTCCAAGCGTTCTTTGGTTTTCTTGGACCAAATGAAACCCCCCCTGTCGAACTCTGCCTCATCCGAGTCCCAAATTGTGCACGGGGGCCATGCGCGTTGCATCATTCCTTAGCCATCATGCAGGCGTGAATCGGCCACTCAGTTCCAAATCCTGAGCAGAGCGCAATCCTAACCCAGTGTTGCACCAGCACCATGGATTCAGTTGCTGGGCTGGCGCTGGCAATTGCACCAGCTCACGGATGCCGAGTAGCACATCAGCTGCACCGGCCATGCGCCAGCTTAGTTTGCTGGCACCGGCCTGCTCTGAGGGTGTGCCAGAGGTGGGCAGGAGGTGTAACCAAGCAGAGCAAGGGCAGACCCTTGGGCAGACAGGGGGAAGAAACGTTAGACTACATCCTAACCAGACATGTCATGTAGCAGGTATGTGGGGGTACGCGCGTATCTGTTCCTAGGATTAGGGCTGGCCCCGCCCATTCGCCCGCCCACTTGTCGACTCCATCGGTGCTCCGGTCCGCCCCCTGAAACATTTGAATTGCCTGCACGTTTGAGTTGCCTGCACGTTCTCAGAGCCAGGCAGGCAGGCAGGCAGGCAGGCAGGCAAGCAGGCAGCAGAGCAAGGGAGACCGACGGCGGCAGCAGCGTGAGCAAGTAGGCTGCCTGGGGCTCCCTCCCGAGGAGGTGCAGTGGTTCCTGGGGGGGGGGAATTGGTAGCCCGCGCGGTGGCCCCGGGCCTTCTCCTGGGCCGCCACACGGCCTACCGAGGAGGCGCGGCAGTTCCTGTGGGCGGTTCCTGGGTTCCAGCTATGACCTCACTTCCGGTGGGTGGGCCCCCGACACAAGTGCCAATCAAAAGTGAGTACCTGTTGCTAAATCATTTAGATGCCATTACTGATCCTAACCCCTGTCCACTGGGCAGCCCTGATCAGGGCCGTTCCTGGCTGTGTGGACTTGCACCTGCTGTTTTGCAGGTGCAGATCCTAGCAGCCCCATACGGCTGGCTGAGGCTTTCTCCGGAGCAAGGGGAAAATATCCCCTTGCAAAAAGGGTTTCAATAAGGCCAGCAGAATTTCTTGGGGCGGAAGGAGGGTGTCTCCCCATTTTCATTCCAGTCTCTGCAGACGTGAGAATGATTGTGGCAGCTGGGTCCGGGCAGTTGTCTCTCGAGACAGGCAAAGCATTTGAATAACAGGGAAATTTGGTTTCGTGATGACTTGAGACGTCTTGCCCCTGGAGGTTCTTTCAGTCTTATGGCTTGGTCGATTCTGCAGCACAGCATAGCGCAGCAGATGTACACAAGCTACAGTCATCAGAAGCAAGATGTTGCAGCCGGTACACCAGGGATTGTGTGTGTAAATTCTCATTTATACGAAACGAGGCTCCGAGCAGGCAAAAATCACCATCCAAAATGTTTATTATCTAAACAAGCCGCCCATTTGGCAGGGCCAACGCCTTTCAAATGAGCATCCCCGGCACTTTTTCATTTTGTCAAGCAGGTTTATTAGTCTGAATATTAACAACTAAAATATTACTTGCTTACTAACTACTCCATAATGGGTTGCAATGGGATAATAGAGTATGGAAAAGTCCATAGCTCACGAAAGCGTTCTCTTTTCTTTCCCCACGATGGAATCTAGGTTTGCTTCCTCATTAGTGGGGGAATGATACATTAGATTTCTGCTTCCACATCACTTTTTCTGCATGTGTATATGTGTGTGTGTGTGTGTGTGTGTGTGTGTGTGCGTGTGTGTGTGTGTGTGTGTGTGTGTGTGAGAGAGAGAGAGAGAGAGAGAGAGAGAGAGAGAGAGAGAGAGAGAGTCATTAGAAGGCAGGCTACGAAGCTGCACCTCCTTGGCACATTTTTGACACCTGCTTCTCCCAATATAATACGAGGACACTGTCGGCCCTGATCTAACTAAAATTAGGCTAGGCACACAAGCCTAAACAGGCAGCTTACTAGGGAAGAACTTTCACTGTAATTCCGTAGTAACTCACTGTTGGAGTACATGCTTTATATGCAGAGGTCCCAGGTTCAATTCCTGACCTTGTCAGGTAGGTCCAGAGGGATACATGGGGAACAGATACTAATCAGAATAATCAATACACTGAGAGGCAGAGGCAGAGGGAGGGTGTTGCAGGGGGGAGGAGGCAAGTGCGGCAGGCGTTGGCAGCAATTGGGTGCAGTGGCGCAGGAAAACCTATGCGCCATTCTGCTCCCCTACTGTTCCTTGCGCTCCACTCAGTGGTGTCATCTACTCCCCAGTAGACGGTTTGCTGGGCGGGAGTAGGGAGTGATTGACAATCCGTCGATTCACTTCCAGTTTCTTCACGCGCTCCGCGCGGCTTTCCCTCGCCTCGGAGGGGGCGCCTGCTCGCCTTGGGGGATGGGTGGGGGGCGCGCCGGGTGCCTGGGCAAGCAGGCGCCCCCTCCGAGGCAAGGAAAAGCCGCGCGGGGCACGCGAAGAAACCGGAAGTGAATCGACGGACTGTCAATCACTCCCTACTCCCGCCCAGCGAACCGTCTACTGGGGAGTAGATGACACCACTGGCTCCACTCCTAAACGGAGCGATTCTGGGTGCAGGGAGGTGTGGCCGGGTGACACATGGGGTGGGGTGGTTATGCTGGGGGTGCGGTGACATCGCCCTGCCCCAAGTGCACTGGAGCCAAGTTGACTCAGGACAAGGCAGCTTTCTGCACATGACTACCCTTGTGTGCAGCAGGCTTTGTTCTTTCCCCCCAGCTCCCTTTTACTTTTATTTATTTATTTAAGGTATTTTTATACCACCTTTCTCCAGATTTCACTGCACTCAAGGCGGTTTACATGGGCAGGCTGTCCATAAACCCCATTTTTCAATTGGGGTTTTTACAGTTATTGTTCTATGTACCATTCACAGAACCCTCAATTTCTTCAGGTGTTTCCCTTTCATTGTGTGGTCATGATCCTGGCTGCACTCTTGCACCTTCTGAGCCTTCACAGTCCACCACCTTGGCCAGTTCTTTTTGTCAGCTGACTCCTCCACACTCCTTCCATTCCTCCACAAGCTCTGTCAGTGACTTCCGGTCTCCCATCCAAGGCCGATCCAAGGCTGATCCTGCTTAGCATCTTCAGGCAAAGGCAACAGCTCAACCTCCAGACCACACTTCCTGCCCTTTTCCTTGCTAAATATTGTCTGTGTTTATGGGCTATTACATTTTGTTGTGATGATTGAAGTTTTCCGTCCCCCTTTTTTGCCCCTGCTTGTGCCACATCTGGCATCCATTCGCGTGCATAGAAATCATGTTCAGAGAGCAGGTTTCTCTGATATAGCTCCCGCTTTTGTGCTCGGCTGTTTGCATTCCTTGCTTTTGCCTGTGGATAAGCTCCCCGCACTTGTTCAGGGTTTTCTTTCAGAGATGATTGTTACGAAGTACAAACAGGGTTTTATGCTCTTATCCGGATCCTTTCTGCCTATGATATTATTGGGGGCTTTGTCTCGCACATCCTACTCATGTTTTGCTTTAAGTCACTTTTGAGACCCAACTTCTGAGCAATTCATTTGAGTTCCATTAGCCTTTCTTCTTTCTTTTAGTAATGATATTTAAAAGGTTTTTAACTTTGCCACTTTGGGAGAAGAGGCAGGTTGCTGGCACAGGCAGATCTGAGATGACATCCCTCTTCTTCAAATTGCTCATTACTGTTCATCTTCCAGTTTCTCCAAAGTGTGGATGTTATTACTTATACATTATGATGCTGCATGATTAATATGCATGATTAAGGAATACTGTATCGTTGCAGGCACCCTCTTCCCTTACACACTGAGTAGTTCCAGAACCAGAGTGGTACAGCTTCACTTTCCTTTGGACGAGAGATTCCTGGTGATTTATGGTGTTTTGTGTATGCCTGTGTGCGTGTCATTTGCTTTATAGTATATCAGTGGAGACAAACTGCAGCCATTTCTACAGAGCAGCTACCACACACAGGGCCAGTGTAGGGCTGGATGGCAATTTGGGGCAGCTGTCAAGGGCTGAGGGCAGGGGTTCCCATAGGGTACAATTTGATGCCTTATTTAGCAGAGGGAGAACATTGTTGTTGAGTTGCTAAGTCGTGTCCGACTCTTCGCGACCCCATGGACCACAGCACGCCAGGCCTCCCTGTCCTCCACTAGCTTCCTGAGTTCGCCCAACTTCATGTTCATTGCTTCGGTGACACTGTCTAACCATCTCATCCTCTGCCGCCCCCTTCTCCTTTTGCCTTCCATCTTTCCCAGCATGAGGGTCTTTTCTAAAGAGTCCTCTCTTCTCATGAGGTGGCCAAAGTACTTGAGCTTCAGCTTCAGGATTTGTCCTTCCAGGGAGAAATCAGGCTTGGCTTCCTGGAGGATTGACCGACTGGATCTCCTTGCAGTCCAGGGGACTCTCAAGAGTCTTCTCCAACACCATAATTCAAAAGCATCTATTCTTCGGCGCTCTGCCTTTCTTATGGCCAAGCACTCACAGCCATACATTGCTACTGGGAAAACCATCGCTTTGACTATGCGAACCTTTGTTGGAGGGAGAATAACCATCCCTATTCACCCCAACGCGGTATCTTTTCTAGGGGCTGTTGCTTGTGGTTTGTGGCTTTATATACATGGGTCCCTTTTGGGACATGGAGTCATTTAATTATTTTGTCTTGCCTGTAAACCACTTTGTGAACTTTTGGTTGAAAAGTGGTAATAAATACTGGTTGGTTGGTTGGTTGGTTGGTTGGTTGGGTGGTTGGTTGGTTGGTTGGTTGGTTGGCTGGCTGGCTGGCTTGCTGGCTTGCTGAGAGCCCCATCATTCCTGCAGTTGGTTCTTCCCCCATATCAGCTACCCAGAGCGAGATACCTTGCACCACACCTTGGCCAACTCCTAGCAATGAAGTTCATCCGCCCTACCCCTTGTGTCACCAGGGCAGTTTTGTAACTAGTTTTGAACTGGGGCCTGCAGTGCCCCAGTGGATGGCCACAAGGTGTACTGGAGTTTTAAGCCCAGCAAGTATCAGGTTACCCAAGGAGCTTGTCATGTCCTTTTTGGTCCCATTGAACTGCTGATGCTGCCCTGGCCCTTCAGGGCAGACTGAATGACTTGCACAGTGTTTGAATCTCTACAAAACTGCCAGCCTGCCTCCCTCCAGGACCTCCATTCTTGAAACAGCTTTGCAAGTTATATCTCATTAAATCATTTGCATTAGGTGTCACCTGCAAAGAGCTGCCCCCGGCCCCTGCTGTTTCTTCCAGGCAATGAAGATAGACTTCTTGTTTGCAGCCAAGCGATCCTGCCCGTACATTCACTGCTAACTTTATTTGGTGATTGATTGCGAAAGAAATCGAACTCACAAAACAGCACTCCCAAAACAATTTGACCGCAAGGCCCTGCCGTTCCTGGAACAACTTATCTATAGTCAATAACTCCTTTGGTTTTCAGCTGCTAGTCAATTCTACTTTCTAGCTCTGTGCTTTCCCCAAGGGGTGGTGTTTTTGGTCTGCACAACAGGCATCAAAATTGTCCTGATATTCCTAGAAACACATTTGCATTATAATGAAGCATGACTTGGGCCTACTCTACACACACACACACACACACACACACACACACACACACACACACACACACACACACACACACACACACCCCCCAAATGTAGAATGAATGGTATCACTTCAGGAGCCATATTTTACCTTCCCTTTTGTAACCGCTCCTTACCAACAGAAAAGTTGTCCATCTGACAAATGGTTGGCTAGCACTTTTCTCCCTGCTGTGCTAGATTTCCCCTTGCAGGGAGTTTTATGGAAGGGACAGTGAAAAGTGGAATCTCCCAGCTGCAATCTGAAGTACAGCATTCAAATCTTCCATCTCAGCGTTCTACTCACTAGGGCTCACTCAAGAGAACCCTGTGCTCCTGAATGCTACCTCTCCACTCTAGTGCTCACAAGTCATCACATTTGTTCGTCCTCCTCCCACTCCCTGGGGTCCAAAAAGGAAATGAAGCAGAAGAGGAAGTGAAGGGAAGAGAGTAGTGGGCTAGAGTGTCTCTGGCGTTCTAGCCTAACATTCTTATTTCATTCACACTTCCTCATTGTCTTTGTTCCCTTCTTCCTTTTCAAACCTAGGAAGAAGGACCAGTGGAGGTGGACAGCTGTATAGAAGTAAGAGCAACCCTGCTTTGGGTTCTCCCCCATAACACCAGACAATGCTTACCCAACCTGGACCGTGACATCATCCTGTGTGTTCTCCCCCACCAGGCACCAGGAGCAGTCAGTATTACGGGGAAGGGAAATGTCCAATAGGATGATGTCACAGCCCTATATTCTCCACTAAATGGGAGACTCAGCAAAGGGATGCTATTTTGGAGGGCATTGCTGTTGTCGTCCATCATGCATGCCACCCCAAGGCTTCCAAAGTTCCCGGAGTGATAAGCCCCCGCCTTGCTTAATTGGGAACACAGAATCTGAGTATCTGCATGACTTGAGCTGCAGCCTCTCTGCTGCCTGCTCTGAAATCTGCCTGCTTTTTCTCCCTTTTTTTGCTGCTCCTCAGAGCATTATAAATCTGCTCAGCTCCATCTTTGCTTCACAGAGCCCATACCATACGCAAATCTCCCTGCCTGCCTGCCTGTGCAAACAGGAGGCTGACCAAATTGCCTGGGCCTGCAGGTTCGCACAGGAGTGACACTGCAGGCAGATAGAATTGGAGGCATGAAGGGAGACCAGGAAGGGTCAGATGACTTAAGCCTGATGGGCAACTGTTGGTAGTCTTCATTCTGAAGGCAGCTGAATGACCATTCCCTTGCATGATGATGTTACGAGACCTGGGCGATAAGCCCAGTGGTGTCATCCAAATGATTTAGAAACCGGTACTCACTTTTGATTGGCACTTGTCCAAATGCCAAACAAATAATGATTTAGGCCAGCTCAACTTCTAGAAACCGGTACTCGCGTAGTGGTGCGTAGTGGGTGCATGACATCACTGCATAAAGTGCGTTTGAATGGCACACGTCTGTGTGCTGGCCTCTCTGAGAGTGGTCCAAACACGCTTGACGGTGGCCCTTGTGCCAGCCAAACTTTGCTGGCCTAACTGTGCTGGCCCAACTCCAGGTTAGGATTGCACCCTGGATCGCACACTCGCATTGCTGCAGAGCTTCCTGTAGTATTTGCTGCACCCCAATGTTCTGCCTCCTCTCCCTAGGCTGCAGAAAGCCTAGCTACTCCCCCAGCCTTATTTCAGCAGGGCCTGCAGCCGGTAAATGCAGGGAGCAAGGCCTATCTCTCCCATCAGGGCCCATCTCTGCCAAGTGCGGGAGGGATGCCACCTCCTTGAGAAAGGGCTCTGCTCTGCTCTGCCTGCCTTCCTCTGCTCTGCTCTGCTCTGAAGCTGTCTGCTCAAGTGTCTAAGCGCTTCTTAGCAGTGGCGTCTGCTCTGGAAACGAAACCCATGTTTTACATCTTATTGCAGGCAAGCCTGGCTGCTGATAAACCTGTCAGGAGCAATCGTGGCCCTCAGCAGAGAGCCTGTCAGCTTCCTGCCTGCTCAGCCTTTTAACCATTTTTGGCTGGCTGCTCAGAGCCGGAGAAGAATCAGGTGTGCCGGCGTCTGGGAGACAGGAGGAGGTGTCCCCGGATCCTGCCACGCACGCCGTTGCCGTGGCTCTGCTCGCAGAACGTTATCGAGCGGGTCTTTCATCTGCTCGGAAATATGCTGATCGCAGGCCTGATACCCAATCACGTTGCCAGCTTTCCTCGCAGAGTTTTAAAATCCCCACTTCCCTGAGCTGTAGGAAGTTGCAGCCGTTTGGAGGAGTACCTTGCTTAGGAGGATAGTTCTGGAGATGTATGATGCTTCTGGGTTGTTTTCAAAAAATATGCCCTGGAAACACGGAAAACAGAGACCTTCAAAAATTAGGCAACGCTGCGCTTCAAAGAAGCACCAATCCCGTTCCAAGTGTGTGTGTGTGTGTGTGTGTGTGTGTGTGTGTGTGTGTGTGTGTG